>KN477738.1:6017-37587 GCA_000787095.1 Periophthalmodon schlosseri
TCTTCTCTTTTTAATGTTAATTTTATGATGATTATTTATGTTTTGATTTGTTTGTATTGTGATTTTAATGTCTTTCTTATTCTGTAAAGCACTTTGAATTTCTTTGTGCATGAATTGTGCTATACTCATAAACTTGCCTTGCCTTTTAGTTGGATGGAGAGTGGCCACATTAAGATATAAGAAAACATAATGTTAGCATGTCTGAAACGTTCTATGTTCATGTGCGCCAACAAGTCAACACCTCATCGATTCTCTGGGAGGCTTTAAAACGGCTCTACAGTCCGAAAACTTATTTGCTGTCAAAATCGCCAGGCCCATACAAAATAATACAACCCAAATGATGATGGAGGCGCCCACGGCATCTTCTGGAATAAGGTGAATACTGTTTATAAACAATTGGTCAACTTTTCAAAAAATTGTAATCAGTTATAACACGATAAACCATAATTTATGAGAAAGCCCTTCCTTGTTCTATGACAAAAGCCCATTCACAAAAGATTATACTCCTCAAACTTGCACTACACACTGAGGTCACCAATTATCTTAAACCTTTCCCAAATATTTAGACACGATGGTTCAGAGTGCGTAATGCTGGATAACTAATACATAACAAATGTGGCCGGGCTGTTGTCATGAGGGGCACTTGTTTAAATGTCCTGGGATGTGTGTGATTGGTGCAGTCCTGTCCAAACAGCAGAGCACAGAGACAACAATGACCTCTAAAACTGATCATTCCGACCACCTGGAGCCTGTTTAGACAAACCTACACAGGAATGCATGTCTGATTCCTCCTCATCTCCTCGCCCCTTTCTTCTTTTTATGAACCGGGAGCCCGTGCATTGTTTTGATATGCATTTTAATAGAAACTGGAATCCTGCTTAGCGTAGCATAGGCTTTGTGCCAGACTGATAAATGACAGTGGAACATGACAGGGCCGTGTTGAAGATGGATGTCCCCATTTACTTCTGACGATCCAAGAGAGTTTGTTTTTGTCTGGTGGCTGCCCGAGTATGAGAACAGGTCAAGATCTGGCCCCAAAGGGTTAAGAAGACATCTCCGGGTGAAAACAAATGATAGAGGTAGACCGGGTTGAGTTTGTTGGTAATGCGGCAGAATTACATAGGAAGGAATGAACTTGACAAATGATGGTATTTTAAAGTCACTATTAAGTCAATTTGGGGATGATAATTTGTATTTTCAGAAATATTTTAAACAGGGAAACATTTACTTTGCAAAATACAGGCATTATAGGTTTTACAACAGCAAATGTTGTGACTCGGAATGTTGGAATGTTGAGGCCATGCCAAAGCTGGGTAGCTGATTTTAAGCAGTGAATGGAAGTTAGTTTCTTTACCGCTCACAAACAGTGTGGCACATTGCTAGTATTCACATGCATGAATTAACAGGCACATGCTCGCGGGAAGGAGAAAATCTGCTCACACAACCAACCTGATCTTATCCTGAACTTTATAGCCCTTTCATGTTTCTTTCTTCTTTTATTTTCTTTATCTTTATTTATACAGGGGAACACAACGAGAGCACTGGGGTTCTCTTTTTCATGGGTGCCTGGTTCAAAACACAATACAAATAATATAAGCATATAAGTCCATACAAAACATTAAAAACAGCTGCAGGTGTGTATAAAAGTTTGTTACCAGATTATTAGATTGCGATTGTGTCAACAACGTATCCAGTTTTGCTTTTCCTTGAAGTGTATTCCATTTTTGTGAAGCAAAACAGCTAAAAGCCTCTTTCCCGTCTCAGTTTTGGTGCGGCTAGTCCTTAGCCTTATGCAGTCATGTGATCTGGTATTAAATGTTCCGGTATCAATGATTAACAAGCAGGTGAGGTATTCTGGGAGTTTCTGAAGTCGTCCCTTATACATAGATTTCATACAGTGCTGCTTTCTTCTAACAGACAGTGATGCCAACCCACTTTTTCATAGAGAATACAGTGATGCATTTCAAATTTGTAATAAAACGAAGGGCCGAATGAAAGAGTGGATCCAGCGGTTTCAAAGCAGAGGCTGAACCACATCACATAATCCAGTACAGAAAGAAAGGTTGCTAGAACAATTTCTGTAATTCAATGGGATACAAGATTTGTTTCTGTAATAAAATTATATAATTCAAAGATATGTTTTTAAAGGATAAGTTTTCGTCAAGCCAAAGCCAAAGCCCAAGATATTTATAGGTAGTAACTCTTTCAATCAATGCACCATTTAGTGTATAAAGATTTGTAGCTTGCACATCACTTAAATGTTATATATGATTTTTTAAAATATGTTTTATATATATTTGCTTTCAGTGATTATTTAAGATTTAGAGAATTTTGGATGTCATTCAAATCTTGCTGAAGTTTTGCAACAAATAAAATGCTACAATACTTCAATAGTGTGAGTGGAAAGATTGACTGGTTAGTAACCCATTGCCCACCCCAAGTGTCTCACTCATGGGAAAGTGGCCCAGGTCAGCAGCACTAACTCACCTTGAAAATGTCCAAATACAGACCTTCTGGAAAGCTGAGTGGTTCCTAACAAGCTTATCCTATGGGAATGCCTATATTTATTATGGCTAATATGTGCTAATGTGGCCACTAATGCTGGCGAATTAGGACTGTAACTACTGCGCCTTGTGTTTTGACTTGGTTTATGTTGATAATTTCTGAGATTTTTACTTCATACTTTTGTCTTAACTTGTCTAAAACATTGAGCTTATCTTAAATTGAAGTTTTATGTGTATTACAATGTGTTGTTTACTTTCTTCTCATATTCCTCCCGCCTAAGTCCTTTAATCTCCCTCAATTGGTTGTGGATCAGAGCAGTTCCTGATGCTCTCTGATTAGAAGAGCTGTGCGTCTTCTTTGTTCTGTGGGCTTATGGACATGTGCGATACATAACATGGGTGAGCACCTTTCCTAACACAACACCCTGTAGGCATGTAGTGATGAGAACAAGGTTGTTGTCAACATCAATGGCACTGCTGGGAGAAAGGAGAATTAGGGAATTATCTAAGGAATAGTTTTTTTATAAACCAGTGTAAGTGTTGGCGTAATAACTTAACCGTAAACCAAAAAGCCAACGGTCAAATCTTACATTGGTAAATCATCTTCTCTGTAGAGTGTGTGGGATTGTGTGGTCCGGTCTGCAAAAGCTGGGTCTTGTGGGTAAGGCAAAATCAGTTTGAGGAAGTTTGTGTTTTGTGTTTGTGTATATATTTCCACTTCCAGACAAAATTCCATGTACAGTTTTATAAATGAGATCACATTACACTATTTTGAGTGAATTAGCCAATCAATATCAATCACAGTGAGGGTTACACTGGAGAGACAAAACAGCCACTCCATAAGAGAATGTACCAACACCATCGCAAGAGCAGCTCAGGACTCCAATCAGCTGTTCATCTCCATTTCAGAGCCACTAACCACTGAAGATAGTGAGGTACAGATCTTAGCCAAAGAAATGAAATGGTTAGACAGGGGAGTTAAGGAGGCAGTTTTTGTTAGGAAAGATAATCCATCTTTGAACAGGAATTTATCTCCTATTTATAACTCCATCCTCAGACTAAAACAAGGGAAACAATAGTGCTAGCCAGTATGCTAATAGATGTGAGAGCACCTATTAGTGGTCTGAACAATTATACAAAATATGACTCAGGCACAGTTCACACTAACAAACAGAAACTGTAAAAAAAATAGATGTGTTAGTTTCAGTGTAGTTAGCTCCTCCCCTTAGGAGCAAGCAGATTGGACAAGTGGCAAAACGTCTTCACTCTAAAACTTTTGTTCAGTTGAAAGAATTTAATTTTTATTTTGTCACTGGTACACAATGAAGCAACATGGATCACCACAAACACCACCTCCACTAGTGCACATTCACTGACAATAGAATATATTGTAGAATCCAAAGCTTTCATAGCCAAAGGATTAGGAGACACAGTGAAAGCAGAGCCAGATGCATCCAAGCCCCCTCCGTATCTATTGTAAACCTATTGTTCCAAGCTCATATCGTGAATGGGTCTGACCGACATACATTGCCGATGCTAGGGTCAAAGCTATAGCCCTCGTACAAGCTTACCCCTGTAATACTTGATACGATCATTCAGGAGTTAAGGTCACTTATTGTTCCTGTTAGCGCTGACTGTCACCAGACAAGTCCCCCATAAAGAGAAGTGCACTGTCCTTAGAGATCCCCCCTGTCTCCGTGGGATCAATAATCCAATCTCAGTCTTCATGTTGAGTGCCTTGGTGTGTGTGTGTAATCCTATAGCCCAGAGAGGCACCAATAAGAAGGGAGAGCTCCTGTCTGACCTCCAGAATGCATTATTTTCCCCTTGTCTACAGGCTTACATCGTCTCCATTTGATCCTGTTCATTCTATTCTTTCTCCAACCCTCCCTTCATCTCCACACCTGTCTTCATGCATCATTGTCTGCCTCTGTCTATCATTCACTCCGTCAGTAATAAATTGGTTAGCTCTGTCTTCACATTGGACGCTGATTACCGTCAGGGCATCTGTCATCTTCAGTGTATGTCATGGTGATCGATGACATGTGCGATTCTCGACGTGTGGGACAACATCAATGGGGCGGCATCGTGGGGTTATTTTGGCTTTGTGGAAGGAAGAAGGTCAGGTCTGCTCCGGTCCAATCGATGACTTCAGAGACAAACTGGCTACACCTTTCAATAACTATCCATTTCACAAAACCACAATAACAAACACAAGTCATTCTATATTTACTTGGTAATCGTTTCAGAGGCTGTATGTTGTCTTAAAGTACAAATATCTACCAATAGCCCGATCTCTCTCAAGTTTATGGATCTGGAATACAACTTAGGGACAATGATTTATAGCCATTGTTCTTCAGAATATTTATACATTTTAGTTAACAATCTCATATGAATCTTATGTAAATCTACTCTTTCTTTATCTTTATTTAGGGGAACCCAATGAGAGCACTTGGGCTCTCTTTTTCATGGACGCCCTGTTTAAAATACAATGCAAACAGAAAAACAAACAAAACAAAAAAGTATACAAGCCCATATAAAACATTAAAAACAGCTGCAGGTGTGTATAAAAGTTTGTTACCAGATTATTAAATTGCGATTGTGTCACAAACGTATCCAGTTTTGCTTTTCCTTGGAGTGTATTCCATTTTTGTGAAGCAAAACAGCTAAAAGCCTCTTTCCCGTCTCAGTTTTGGTGCGGCTAGTCCTCAGCCTTATGCAGTCATGTGATCTGGTATTAAATGTTCCAGTATCAATGATTAACAAGCAGGTGAGGTATTCTGGGAGTTTCTGAAGTAGTCCCTTATAGATAGATTTCATACAGTGCTGTTCTCTTCTAACAGACAGTGATCGCCAAACCACTTTTTCATAGAGAATACAGTGATGGGTTTCAAATTCATCACCTGTAATGAAACCAAAGGCAGAGTGAAATAGTGACCTCATTTGGGTTTTAAAAAGAAATCAGTACTGGACATAGGACAGTAGGACATGTAGTTTTCAAATGGTCTTGATCTATATCAAAACTAGTATAAGACCACATAATAATATTAATGAAACTACAATTATTCTGTGGTGAAAATTACATTTATTTAATTGTGGTATTGAAATTGGTTTTGTGTATTGAAGCCATTCCTTAGTAACAAAATAAAGCTTCTAAATGTCAGTATTGTGACAACACACCTTCAGCATTATACTTTAACAAACTATTTCTTCCTCTATATTTAACATTATTTCAATATATTCAATATATTTTCAGTACTTTGTCAATACTTAACTAAAAGTAAGTATCCATTACAAAGCCCCGCTATTATAGGCCTTAAATCACCGAAGCATAAACTAAATGAGAGTTCCCTTCTGGCCGATGTGCACCTCTGGGTTCGTGTCAGGTGTAGGGGTGACTGCACACCACAGGGGGAGCAGAGCCCAGATCAGAGGTGATTAGAAAACTCATGGGATCATTGTAATAAAGCTGCTAATGCCTTCCACAGAGAGAGCAGGATCAGACACAACATCTGCCTCTTTGTCCAAATGTAATCTATTTTTGTTCACATGCATGTGCACAATCCCAATCACACTCCACATCTGAGGTAGTGGACGCTAATCGGATTCTCGATAGGTGGAACAGGAAACAAAATTGGACTTTTTTGCAATTACAGGGAGTTCATTTAAACCAGCGCCTTTCCACCTTCAAGGCACTCAAAGCACTTTACATCAAGGAACCACTCACACATTCACACACACATTCTCACATTCTTACACCAGTACACACTGGAGGCGAGGGGGGTTAAGTGTCTTGCCCAAGAACACAACAGTATTCATCTGTGGGAGTTGGAATCGCACCGCCAATCTGTGGGTCAGTGGATCTGACCACTCAACCAATGATGTTTATGTCTCAAGTGGGATTCGAACTGCCAGCATTCGGATCAGAGGACAAACACTTACTACTACTGTCGCCCCATTTCATTGATTTCAACATATAAAAAATATTACACTGAAAACAATATATATATATATTTTTTTTTAAATTAGGTCCAGTAATGGAATAAACTAAAATGATCAGCAACCATTTTATTTTTTGTGGTCCTGGGTCAGTTGCATAGTTATTTTGGAAGTCCCAGAGTCGAAAGTTTGGAAACCTCTGATTTAAACTATACTGAATAAAATGCTTCAAATGCATTTATATATATTTATGTGGTGGAAAGCACCACATCTTTATTATAGTAGGTGTGATGGAAGCAGTGCTAAGAAAGAGAAGAGAAAAAGTGCTCTCGTAAGCTGTACGTTTACAAATTGGAGCACGCTTTTGTAAAACCTTTAATTAATAGATTCATTAACATCCAATCTCCCTGCGCCCTTTCCTCTTTTTTCTCCTTCTTGATGAGGGCTGGCGATATCCTCTCCTCCCCGGTGAAGAATTCTATCTCAGGAGACAAGAAGCTGATATGGCAACCTGTTCTGGGCACAGAGTGTAATGAAGGAGAGACATCTGGTCAATGGGCCATTGTCCTGTAGAGATGGATCCCTGTGTCAGCACCAGGTCTGCCCCACTCAACAGGGTCAGAGCCAAACACAGGAGGTACACCAAGAATCTACACACACTTAGACTTGTGTTTATTTACACCTGGAATCGCAATTGTTGTTTTGTCTCTCGGCTGGCCTGGGAATGCCTCGGGATCCCCCTGGAAGAGCCCCGGATAAAGCGGAAGAAAATGGATATCCCAGATGTATTTTGTCTATACACTTAAAATGATTAGAAATGAAACAGAAATGTCTAGTGTAATCTCCCAAACAAGGCTAAAAAGTGATATTTCTGCAGTTTTGTAGTTTATTTTATGGAGTTGAACCTCAACCAAGACATTTACAGGCACATGTATTGTTACAACATCACCTAAATATTGTAATCAAGATAATACAAAAGAAGAGGAGGAGATATTCAGAATGAAAATGAATTCATTCCATATTGCCCACCACTAATCTGGAGCACTTATAGTTATGAAACATGGTGCAGACAGACAGAAAATAACTTTAGTCAACTCAGTATTGTAGTTTTGTTTTAAGTTGTGTTTTAGAAGAGAAGCCGTTTCAGAAGCATTTTTGACAAATGGAATCTTTTATACAAAAAGAAAATGGAACAAAAGGATGCCACAAAAGGAAGGAGGAAGTTGTTGAGCAATTATTCTATGATATTTTTCTTCTTATAAACAGTGATGGTCGGCAGACAGAATAAATATGCTGTATTATTTTAGTAGCAGCTTTTATTTCATTCATGTTCCACTATATTTGGGATGGATCGCTCAAGTTTTTAGGAAGAAATGATCCTAAAAATAGGTACCGGTAAATCTAAAAACTAGGTGCTTGTCATATTGTTACCCTTATGTCAACATATAAATCAATTCACATTCAACAATATTCCGCATTTCCCATTTAAAATATATTCGGAGTTGTTAATTACCGTATTTTTCGCACCCCCGGCCAAACTATAAAAAAAAGTGTGACTTATAGTTCAGAAAATACGGTACTATGGCAACAGTAGTATACACATGTTTCAGGCTCAAAACAATGAATGATTCTATTAGCAATGACCAGACCATATGCACAGGACATTGACCACTTTCTGTGATATATGACACTATCTGAGCACACCCACTGGGACACTATATGACTATGTACATATGCAGATCAGTGTAAACTTGTTCATCCCTTTGCAAGTCATAAATTATGCATATAGTGATGTTTTCCTGCCAGCCTGAATAGCCCTTGCCTTAATGAGTGTGACTGTGGAGAGTTTCATTATTAGCGGTGCGTTCACTGACCATCTCTCGCTCTTGCTTTGTTTACTCCATCACCAGAGGCCATTTGGCTCTAATCAGTGAGCGCCTCTCATTGTCTGCTTTTAATCAGGCCACAGTGACCTCCAGCTCCCCCGCTCATGTCGCCGTATGAGAGGCTGCAGAATTATAAGTTTGTTACGCCCAGAGTTACAGGGCAGTATGTCTCAAAACATGATCTTATGTATGTATATTTAAGTTTAATTAAGAACTAATTGAGATTATAACCAACAATATTCTCTTGAGGCAATCGTGAAGGAAAACTGGAACTTAAACTGAGCACTCCAGGATTTAAATCAATATTATGACGCGTTACATCATTTAGCAGTCCCACCCATTGCATTATTACATTCCCAATACCAGTCAAAGTGTCAGTAACTCAACAGCAAATATTAGGTTAAGGTGTACAAATGTCATGCCAACTAAAGTTTGGTTAATACTTGACCACAGACTGTATAGAGAAGTGGACTAAGGGAGTGTGACGTCACCCATAGTGTTTGGCTCCAGTCAAATGAAGCTCATTGAGGCTAGCAATTATGGGGAGAATCTGGAGCAGAGTTCCACATTTGGAATTCCGACTGCGAGTATCATAGCAACCAAAGAACCAATCCGGAGGAAAGCTGTTGAAGGTAAAGATCCTTCTCAACCACACCACTAGTTTAGCAGGGAGCAGGCGCTTAGCAACACTGTGAATCAAGCCTGTTGCTAACGCTAGGAGAAGCGACTTTGGGGAAAGAAGGCGCCTGATTTGTTTGTTATTAATGTTCATATCTTGATTTATGGACACATAAATCAAGCACCCATGCTAACTTCCTATTTGGAATGCAGCGACCAGCAGGTTAGCTATGTCTATTTATATATACAGTCTCTACTTGGCACATTCATTTTCTGCGACACAGGAACATTTTGTGACTACGCAAAACGTCTCTTCTCTGATTGGGTAATTCAACCGTCAATCACACCCATCAGGGAGATTAGCCCCATTAGAGTTTAGACTTGATGTAACAAATGGCACATGCGTGTCAATCAAGAAGCTGCTGTGTTTTGTTTCAGCCTTGTATACAACCATGCGTTTTGAAGTCAGTCTTGTGTTAACATTTGTGGTCCATCCCAGCACTGAATGGGTCTAATTGTGCCTCTTGTTTGGCCCACCCACATGACTGCCCCGACCCTGTGAATAAAGTGACTACAAATACTGCTACTACAAGGAGATGGATTGCCGCCACCTGTCACCATGACATCAGTAATAGTCCCATCCTTTGTACAGTGTCTGTGACTCTACAGTCCTACATTACTGTAAAGACACATTAAGGCCACAACACACATGACTCACTGAGGAGGCTGGAAAATGTATGTAAATGAAGCCCAATAGAACCGTGAATGTAAATCTTCCTTTATTTAGGGACCCAACACAAGGAGTTAGTACCCAAAAGGTCAATCCTTGAAAGATCTAGCCACTGGGAGCTTAAGCAATAAATACGAGGCAGCAGATAACAGTAAGGCAGCACTGAATATATAATCAAGCAGGGATGCTTGTGTGGTAAAATGTTCAGTTTGATATATTTTACAGGCATTTCACTGCAGCAAATAATGCATTTGAACCAGAGGAATCGACAGGGGGGAGCAAAGGGGTCTGTTGTCCTGGGCCCGAAGGTCTTAGGGGCTCAGAATTGGACCCTCTCCCTATGAATTTATATTAGAGAGGGGGAGCCCATGTGAGGTTTCTTGCCCCAGGCCTTCAAATTTCTGTCAACGGGCCTGATTTGAACTCAACAAGCTGTTCAACAATTACCAAAACACACGTTACTTTAATATCTGTTCATCTCTGCTTCATTAGTTGGTTGTGGAATAGTCTGTAGCATGGATGGGAATCATATAGATATATATTGTTTCTAGGGGGTAAGCGTTGGGGAGGAAAACATGTTTGAAGTGCATAATGTAACTTTTCTGGTGGAGGGCCTGCCTTTTGCTTGTCTCCATGGGGATTATCTTGCTTTGTGTAGAATGTTCCACAGTACGGCATTAAACTTACCCACCTCCATGTAGAAAACCAAGCGACGCCACCAGGTCAAGTGTTGGGCCAGATCTGTGGAGAGGTGAACAGACTCACATCATGGTATTATTGAGAAAAGCACTAGCCGTAGAATAAATGCATTTTAAATAATAATAATAATAATAATAAGTAATCATAATTTTAAACCACCACACTCAATACAGGAAAAGCACTAACAACTCAATAGTACCAGACCCCCCATCTGAAAAGTTACATAGTGTACCTTTAAATATCCCTACTGTAGATATTTATTTCCAACACATAATTTTACCTTGAGGATGAGTTTAGAAGCCTGACAACACTGTATGCCAAGGCAGTGTCTATAAATACACTTTACTCACGATACACCTTGCATCTCAACTGTGACTTGATGTGGAAGAATATTAATTTTCTGCTGCTGACTGGAAAACAACCACTTTGTCCTTGCGAGGAGTGTGTTTCTGCTAGCGTGGGCCAAAACCCTCCACATGCTGTATATATGTGTGTGGGGGAGGAGCTGAGCGAGGAGTGAGGAGAGGCTGAGGGAGTAATTGATGATGTTGGTTTGAGCTGCTCGAAGACACTTAAGAGGTGCAGAGAGACAAAGAGTACGTTTCCATCCAAATGTCAAATGGATTTCCGTTTAATTCATGTATTTCTGGTAACATATAAAGTGCCTCAAGAATCTAATGAATCAAGAATTTGCTATGTGTCAACCGAGCGTTAGCATAGATGACGGATTGGTACAAGCTGAAATGCATGTTTGTTTCTGTCGCCATGGTAATAAAAGAACCAAATCAAATGTGGTACTCAAACTTTAGCAACAAATGTGCTGGTGTCATTTTTTGTGCATATGTGTTTTTTCTTCTTCCAACATAAGCATAAAACATAATATAACATAAAATATATCACAGATCATGGTAATACAGTATTTTAAAAACTGCTCTATTTCCAGTGATGGAACATAACACAGTAAAAGTAGTAAAGTCCTGTACTTAGGTATAAATTTTAGGTATTTCTAAATTTTACAGTGGATACTTTTTACTTTTACTTCATTACATTTGAGAGCAGATGTCTGTACTTTCTACTCCACTACATTTTTTTAACTGAACTGAAAAGTAAAAGTTTTTGGGGTTTTTTATTGTTTGAGACCTGCTGAAAAGTCTGAGGGTTTTATTTAACAAACAAAAAGATGCAAATAAAAACACGCAGGAAAAAAAATGAGAAATTCAATTGTTTCTGTTCACCAAAATACTTTTACTTTTTATTCTTTAAGTACATTTTTAAAGGGGTACTTTAATACTTTTACTTAAGTAGATTTTTTCATGTGATACTTCTACTTTTACTAGAGTATTTTTTTGCTCCGGTATTTGTACTTTTACTTAAGTAACACAATTTAGTACTTCTTCCACCACTGCCTGTTTCTCAGTTTTGTTACATGAAGACAATACTTTCTCTACATCTCAATGAACCATTCTATAGACCTGAAACAATTAGTATGAAACACAATATACCTTTTCATGAACACTTTGTGACAGTCCCAAGCCCACACAACTCGTCATAGCCTAAAACAGAACGTTGCTATGCTAGATTGTTTTAAACAGTGATAAGATACGGGCATGTCTACAGCCAATCTTGTGTCACATTGTTTGGAGCAAAGTTTGGAACGTACAGAAATAAATGGGCTTTTGTGGTTTAAACATTTATTTTTCACTAGCAAATACTTTAGTAAACAGACATTTTTAATTTGACTGGTGTAGACAAACATGGCCCAGACTTATTAAAGCAGGATGCAGAGACTCGGGCTGCAAGTGAACGTCTCATGTAGAGTCCCCATATCCAAACACAGATTCAAAGAGAAGCTATAAACAGCCAGATTACAGATAATGCCTTAAATATAATTCCATTAGTGCAACAATTCCATTTGAACTTGACTCAGTACAACTCTGTTTTGTTTACCCATATGACACAGAGCAGCCACAGCTTCACCAGTGCGTTTGTGTAGTTGTGGGATACCATGTCCAAACACAAAGCAAATAGGATTTTCTAGCATCTTTCTCTCACTATTTTATTTACTCTGTGAGCGAGCCTGTGTGTGCGTAGACACGGAGAGGGGGAGAAAAGCGCGTCCACACCATACATTGTGAAACTGAATTTCCCACTGCGGTCATCCAGATTGCCAGCCTCTGTGTACGACATGCTAGATAAATCCTGTTGGCACACATGCTCGCTAACACACAGCCAGGAGATGTGGGCTAGCGGGTTCAGCTTAACCACAGTGAACTCTGGCCCATCCAAAACAAACTCCCATTCAGGGACAAGCTTTTAGCAATCATTGTAAGTATATAGCTGTGCATTGGTAACATCCGGACAAATATGCAGCCACTGGCAAAGGAATCTGACGTATTCTGACAAACATAAACTTATTCAAGAATTTGATTTGTTGATCTCTTTAGCGGCTTTGTTCAGAGTATAAGGGACACTGGCTGCAACACTGAACGTTGAAACATTAGGTTAATGTTTTATAGTTATTATTATATATTTTGAATGACAATCACAGTTACAATTGCATTTTTCTTGTCTTTTTTTTCAGTCAATGTTAAAGCCTATATAAACAAATTGTAAACAAACATATTATGGAAGTTACTTTGCCTGTCCCAAATATGCCTTAAAAATAGTGGATTTGATATTAATTAAATAAATAATTGGTTGGTATTTCAAATCCAACTCAGGGTATTCCTTAAAGGGGCTGTACCTGATTTTTACTGTCTTAAAATGTGGAAAAATAGAACAAATTCATTTTAAACAGTTTGCAGTGGTGCAATGTTATTCCTCACTTAGCTTATACATTTCGAGCATCCTAATTATTCATTACTATGGAGTTTATAATCAGGGGCGGTGCCAGATATTTTTGGTTGAGGGAGCTATGGGGGTGTTAAATTCTTCAGTGGGGGCGCTCAGAGATTAGATGCGCTGTGAAAGTGGGGCAAAATTCTTTGGGGAGGAGCATTGGCCATTCTAGGGGAGGCTAGTGCCCCCTCAAGCCCCCTTCCTGGCGCCGCCCCTGTTTATAATTACTTTTCACAGCTCTCAACTCTCACCAATTAGCATGCAACGTGTACTTCCTTATTATCAGAGAGTAAAATGCCTTTGTAATTACATGCAGACAAGCAGTGGACATATCTTGACCTCAAGAGATGCTTATATAATATATCAGCGCTTGGTACAGGGCCTTTAATGTTCTGAGATTGGATCACTCCTGGACGAATGAGGACTTACACGATCCCATTTATAAAGATTTGGTTTTGATTTGACCCTTCGTTAGAGTTATACTAAAACAAATAATCATAGTATTTTCCAGAATCAATTTTTTCCCAAACCCGCCATCAGCCAAATTACACATTTGTAATTTTGTGTTTCCTTAACCCTGCTTGTTTGATTTGATCTAAAAAATACCACTGTATTTCAAAAGCTAAAGGCCCATGTGCGGTTTATTCATCTATTGGAGAGTTCACGGACCCTGCCCCTAATCAACTCCTGTAGCTTATTTAAAAAGTGGGATTGATTTATTTTGGATCTGGGTGCTCCTCATATCAAAAAGCCAATTAGCAGCCTCCTCTGTTGTTGCAGCAAACAAAGATTCTTAATTTAATGAGCAAAGTCTGGCTCCAAATGAGAATCACAGTTGGAATGTAATAACGCTTTCCACCCTCTTCTATGGTGAGAATCTAAATAATTAAAAAAGGTATGAGGATCACGCAGGACTGGTGTTGTCATAGTGTAAAGTATAGCATCCAATGATATTATGTGAAAACAGAGCTGGGTATGGGAGATGACCACAGTATATGGGGTAGACAATGCTAACAGGCAGGCAGTAGGGGCTAACATTTCACCTGAATAATGGATGTTCTGCATTGGAGCAGCCAAAGCTTCTGTGATTAGTTTTGACATATTTAGCTGTTCCACTACAGATACAGGAGATACAAACAGCACAGCAGACAATGGATGGTTGTCAGAAAGGGATATAGTAAACACAGTGTAATGCAATCTACTCACAAAGAACTAAACATGCTAATGAAATTGAAAAGTGAAGGACACACATGCAGGAGTCACAGTTCTCATCAATAATCTGTAATACAAAAACACTACATCTTATGAAAACATTGTGCTTGCAGTGTTGTGGTATTCGCGTTGCTATTTTGCCTTAGAGACACAGTTCAGTGCTCCTCACAAACTGAAGTCATTATTTAAACATTTTCAACATGCATAGTGACATTAATAACTTGTTTAAAGGGCCTATATTATGCTATTTTCTGATCTATGTTATAATGTTGTTTCCTCATCAAAAACATACCCGGGGTTTTGTTTCATTCACACATATTTAACACACAAACCTCTGCATAGTTCGTCTCTCAAACTGAAAACACTCTGTTCCACCTTGTGATGTCCATTGTGTTTTTAAACTCCATACATCTTCACTACAATCATTTGGATAATTTCAGCCCAATCTCTGCTGAAAAGATAAAAGGAGCTGTTAACTTGAAAACTACTGCTTCATGACATCACAAGGTGGAACAAAGCATTTTGGAGCTTTGGCGATGTAGACTAATAATGTAGGATTAGTCAAATGTGTGAATTAAACAAAGCACAACTTCAGGTATGTTATAACATGGCTTAAAGCTCATAATATAGGACTTTTAAGGTACGTTGGAGATAGTTCTTTGAGGAATTTTACCACTATGAATACATGAATCAAATAAATAGAAATAATAAAAAAAAAATCACCCCACATCACATGAACATAATTTAATTCAAAATAGTAGTCTTTTATATATAATTTTAACATTCCTTTCACTCTTTTTGACACCTGCCACCATCCAAATTCTTTTGTCCAGCAGATCTCTAACTAATTTGCATAAAAGATGTCGTCTGAATGCTACCTATTCTACCATTGTCTCACCTCGCGGATTATCTTTTGTAAAAACTCACAAATTAAGACTGGGAGCGGATTACTTGCAGACGTTAATGTCCTGCGTTTGTGCACGAAGCGGCCGGCTAGTATTGAGAAGTGAGAGCTGCGGTATTGTGTCACAAATGGAGCATTAGATTGGGGTTAAGCGTCTGAATGAGGACTGGTCCACTGGCTCTGCCCTGGGCTATGCATACAGGGGCAGCTCTGGGCATTAGCATAATTGCAGGACACCAAAGCGGCAGAAGGTACTGAGAAAGCCCCATTCCAGCTCACCTCATTCACTCAGACTGAGAGGGGCCAACCAGTGCTGCTCCTCTGCATCGGGACAGGCAGCAGGATATGTGAGGCGGGAGGAGAGAAAATATGGTTTACACAGTCGGGTGGGTGATACTGAAATATATGGATATGTGTCTGTATATTTTTTACTATCTAAACTGAGACATTAATGATATTGAGACATGTTCTAAACCATGCCTCAAATGTCTTTGTTTAGGTTCAAACCAAAAAAGTATCACTATTCCCTCTATACTGCAAATCTGGTTATTTCTTTGTATCAGTTCTTTTGGCAACTTTTTAACTATGCTCAGTGTTCTGATGTTGCATTTCTCCAAAACAACACTATTATGATTTTGTATTTTATTTAGAGTGGTGTAAGTACTTCACTGAACAAACTACTTTCTGTTCCTCAAGACTTAATTCTCTGCTGTTGACATGGTCCTGCAACTGTCTTTCTTAGACAATAAATTATATCTTTTGGATAATATCTGGATGCCTTTACCTCAAAATGTTATTGGAGTATATAGACTACAGAGATTTCACCAACAAATTGTTTCACATCTTGTTCGAAGTAAATAGTCTTCCTCAAGTCGCTCATCGAAACTCATTGTTTATTTGTTTTGCCTATACTTGAAATGTGTAAGTGAATAAAGTGTAAATCTTTTCCTCTTTGCAATAATGAGTGCAGTTAAAAAGGGCAACTACTGTGGCCAAAAGTCTTCTCCCTCCAATTAGAGCCATAAAGAGTCTTTTAGAAGCGCTCTGCTCTCGCCTGTATCACAATACAGGACAGAGACACAGGGACAGGTCTCACTTTACACACTCACAATAGTTGGACGCCGTGCTCGCTCCTCTTCTTCCTCCTGCCCTTCCTCCTGGGACCGGCCCTATTTTGAATTTAATGAAAGAGGAGACTGAAATGGGACCCGAGAGAGTCCCAAAACAATTATTGCCGGACAATGGAGCAAAAACAAAGATGTGATGAAAATGCTGGCAGGAGTAAAAGTGCACTGAAAACAGAGAGGGAATTCAAACTGGATGGTTTAAGCACTTTTTGTAACATTGTAACACTTTAAACAGGTCAATAGAGACAGCTTTGGTACAAGTGAAAAGAGGCCCGCTAAAACTATTATGGATTCAAGATGGCTGCTAAAACTATTATGGATTCCTTTTCAATGATTTCCTTATTTACTATCGAAAGGGTGACCACTTCCAAACAAACTAAAAACGCACGTGAAACTTTTCTGCTGCTTTTTTATTGCTCAAAAACACCAACAAGCACCCTCACTGTGAGCGGGATCACCCCTGCACAGATCTGTCCTGTAATTTGAACTTGAACTTGTAACTTGACCTGTTTGACCATATATATAAATGGACATAGCAAACCTGCTAGCATTCCAAATAGGAAGTGATCACGGGCGCACTTCTGGCTCCATCAACTCTGGCTTCAATTCACTTTACATTAGAAAACGGTTGCCTCTCTCTCCGTAACTGCTGCTGTCAGGCTCGTCATTTTGGCATCATTTGCTATTGTGTCCATAACTCAAGATATGAATATTAGTAAGAGACAAATCAGCTGCCTTCTTTCTCGGAGGTCGGTCCCGATAGCGTTAGCAACAGGTTTAATTGACAGCATAGCTAAGCGCTCAACCCCTGCCAAACAGGTGGTGCAGGCACCTTCAACAGCTTTGCTCCACATTGGCTCTTTGGTTGCTATGATACTCCAAATTCACCCCTATCAATGAGCTTCACCCAATGCTATGGGTGACGTCACACTCACTTAGTCCACTTCTTTATACAGTCTATGCCTGTAGCCGAACTAAGTAATGCCATACAGCGGAACATTCCAGGCAAAGCAACATCTCCATGGGCAACATCTCCATGGGTGGTATTGTGTCATCATTTCTTTTGCAAGTGGCAGACAGTCAACCAGAAAAGTTGTGCCCCTATATGATTCCCAAATTTGAAATAAAATGCTCTTCAGTTACTTTTTTGGAAGCAATTTCCCAAACTAAAGCGAAGACAAAGCTATATAGTGTCAGTGGCTATAACTGACATCATAGACTTTTAGTTGAGCACAGTGCCGTAAAGTTACTTGTGTGTGAAATACATCAGGCTAGTTAGAAATACAAGGTGTTGAATTCGATATGGTGGGCTTCTCGAGTGCCCTGTCGTAATAATATAATGATCCCCAAGGTGCTTATGACCACCGGGCCCTCTGCACTTTGAAGATGAATGAAGCGAGGGTTAGCCGCCGAGTGAGATTGGTTTAACGCTTTACCACCGCCCTCGGTCTCCAGCAGTCTTAATAAGTCTTAGATCGGGCCCTCTACACTGCTCCCCTAAACTTGGACAAGCTCTACTCCTCCCACTTTGCCATAGTCCTTCACTCCTTCTGCTTTGGATCCCTATTGAAGCTGTTTACCGTGCCACCGAGTCTATTCAAGCCCCAGTCAGCAGGTCTTGCCGGAGCCTTACAGAACTGCTGAACTCTCCCTAACCTGCTAATCGGACCTCTCCTCCCTTTCAGCCCGCCAGCACAATGCCACCATCTTGACCACCATTTTGTAGGTCAGCCGCATTGAGTTTTTGTGCAGCGAAGGGCCCTAGCAGCAGCATAAAACAACCTTCCTTCTATTGATGGTACCAGTGGAGTCCGCAGAGCCACCCAGATCTCGTCACCCCCTGCTTTGCAAGATGGAGTTTATTAAGCTGTCACTGCGCATCTAAATCTGCGCTCTATTGCTTTGCTACAGGCCTTTCCACAGAGAGAGGGAATCCTTTGTGCAAGACCAAGGTATTCACAGAGCTATATAAAAAAGCACACTCACACTGAAGGTAATGGACGCACACACAGTTAAAATGAGATGCAAATCCGGCGATTCACTTGGCAGTCAGGGTGCGCTCTGCTTTGGATATATTTGTGTGGTTATAGAGTGCATGCGGTGTAGATGTGAGCGTGTGGCTAATTCCGATAGCATAGCCTAGCATAGCAAAGCAGTGTACAGTGAAGAGCCGTAACACAGTTGTTGGTAGCGGGCATTGTGCAAAGGTGGCAGGGAGAGAAATTACTGAAGAACACTTAACAATAGGTGCAGTTAGAGCGGGCTACAGTGAGGGGAGGCAGCCAGTGTGCACAGGGTGAGTGATAAAGTGTGTGTGTATGTGTGTTTGTGTGTGAGGGAGAGAGAGAAAGAAGGTTGGGAGAGTGCGAAAGAGAGAGAGCGAGAGAGATAGATGGGCTAAGGTGGAAGAGGAAGGAGAAGAACTTGAACTCGGTGTTGGTCTTCGACGTTAAGCTTCATTTAAAGTGGGGGTGTTTTACTTCTATGCGGTATCAACCATGTTACCTTTTATTGTTTTGAGAATGCTATATTTGCCGAAAACAACATATTAACTTGTTTTATAACTTTAACTTTTGCTTTTGAGTCACTACTGCTGAAGTCCTGTATATTTATGGAGAATTGTCATGTGGGAGCATGACTGAAACTACTGCACATCGCATCACTTTTCTTTAACTTTTGCTTTTGATTCCCTAAGTCTCCCCTCCCTTTGCTCTCCGGGCTAAGTCACTACTGCTGAAGTACTGAAACTAAAGCACGTCACATCACTTTTGTCAAGTTGTGTACAGTTTTGGATCATGCTTTTGTATATTTATGGAGAATTGTCATGTGGGAGCATGGGTGATGTTGGCTTGTGGGCTGAGAATTGCAGAGAATCTTACAGCTAACTGCAAGGAGGGGTCAAATAGGGCCCAGGAGAGATTGCTAAATTACTGAAACATGCATAAATGTCATCTAAAACCTCTGTTTTTGATGAGGGAACAATGTTGGTAGAACATGGTAGAAAGCTAAAAAAAAAAACCAAAAAACAATGGTATTAAAATTAAAATGGTATCGTTAAGGACTGTGGCCTGACTGAATATAATGGCCTAACCTTTTTTCAGAAATTAAAAGAAGTAGTCCAGTAAAGTAATGCATTCCCTGTTATTTCAATAGAGCTGCTATACACTGCATATTTTTCATCTGCTTTTTCAAACAAAGTCAGTGGGAAGGAGACAGTTTAATCAAAATTAAAATTTAAGCGAGCATTCTATTCAAATGAGTATTCAAATGAGTAAAGTGCATTTGATTCATTTGAATACCGCACTTTGCAGCAGATGTGTGAACGGTCTAGATTTTGCTTTCTGTTTGGTATTGTGTCATCATTTCTTTTCATTTTATATTATTTATATCATTTTTGTGAAACCACTGTACAAATGTAATATAAAAACTGCTTTCAAACAGTGATCAGATCCCACTGTCTTGTGTTCCCATTGTTCTAAGACAGCACATACTGCTGGCATGAAAAAAGTCCATGCCAAAAGTCCATGTGGAGCAGCAGGAGTGAGATTTGGATGTGTGAAGAAAAATTAAGGGTGTAAGTGGACCATATTGGGACCATATTCCATTTTAGCTATTTTAATCTTTAATCCTTTAGGACAGAGGCTGTTGCTGTAGGATTATTGTCATTAAATACAAAAGTACTAATATTATAGGTTTTACTGTTGAGATGTAAAAAAGAAATAGTACAATATTGTCTATTATATGGACAAGATTTCTACAGGACAACTTCTGTGTATAAAGTTATAAAGTACTTCTTAAAAAGCACTTGCATGTCCTTACGGGTGGCTGAACTCTCACTGTGTGTTTGGATAAGATCTGGAAATTACAGGCTCAGTTGTTAAAACTGGTTTTAGGAAGAAAAATCACTGTTGAGCCTCTCAGTAACGCCCCTGCTTTTAATGATTGCTAACTGGGTTAGGACACACACCTGCAGACACACATAATGGGTTTCCTTGCTTTTTGGGGACATTACATTGACTTACATTGATTTCTTGTTTTAACCATCTTCCTTAATCTTCATCTAAATCCTAAATTTAACCTACACATATATGAACTTAGAACCATGTTGTTGATAGTAAAGAATTTTGGTAATGGGGATTGATTTTTGTCCCCATAATGAAGACATGTCCCCATATAGTGAGTGTGTATACAGATTTTGGTCCCCACAATGCGATAAATATTCACCCACATAGAGGAAATGAACTTCACTCCATCACTCCCACTAACTGTATCCTAGTTCACATGAGAAGACTTCAAATTTGGTTCCCACAGTTATCCTGACATATGATCACTGTCCAACCATTTGAACCAAAATATGCTTAAACACACCTGGGAGTTGAACGTTAGTTTGGGAATTAGTTTCCCATTATCACCTTCATTATATCTTTGCTTATTTTTGTTAGCTAATAAATTAGGGCATTCATAGTTCATTTTTTCAATTATGTCTTTTGGTCATGAAGGCCACATGGAAACGTCATCTGATCTTAACCAATAAAGGTGCAACACTGACCAGTAGTGGAATGCTGTTAATGGGACTCACTTGCACACACTGCATCAAAACAGGACAAAACTGGGAACTAAACCAGGACTTAGCCATGTTATAATCTATTTTGTTTCATTCACACAAATTTGAGTAATCTTTATTATTAGCCTGTCTACATCTCTATGCTCCAAATAAACACAGTAGAGCACTTCCTGTATTACCACATGACATCACAAGGTGGAACAGAGTGTTTTCCGTTTGAGAGAAGAACTAAGCCTAAATATGTAGGGTTTCTGTGTTAAACATATGTCAACAAAACAAAACACAACTCCATGTATGTTTGTGATGAGGAAACAACATTATAACATAGATCAGAAAATAGTGTAATATGAGGCCTTTAAATTGGCTTACACATGTAAAACACAGGGTTTGGACAGTTGGCGCCCCGTGACTTAACTAACAGTGCATTTCTTTCTTTAAATTTGCCGATTAGGTCTGGTAATCATTTTCGAGTGAAGCATTGAGCAAACAGTGTTACAGACGGTATTATCACGTAAAAACAGGTATAATTGCTCTAGGCCGCTTAAGTAAACCGACAGTACGGATCACGTTGCTCCTTTGGCCTCCCTTGTGCATCGCTCAGTGCTTTAGCTTTCAAAACCAGACTGCATTAATATCACATAATCGCAGGAAGAGGAATTTCAACCTACAATATTTCTCGCGAGCTTTACTTAACACAGAGTGAAACAATAACCCTAATTGCCAATTCTTTAGACTTTTGAAGGATATATAGCTAGCATGAATCACAGCTAGGCCGCTAATGCATTAGAAGTGCAAAAGTAATAGGCAAACAGCCTCCTGAGCTGCAAATAGTGAACACATTACGGCCTGGAGCACATCCAGACAAATCTTTCAATTACACAGAGTGAATTGCAGTCTATTTAGAAGGCGAGATGGATAAAGTATGGAGCAATGAAGTAAACTGTGCTATAGATTTAATTAGAATAGCACTGATGTGGGGGTTATGGGGCCTCGGACAAGGGGAGGGTGTAAAGGACAGGTGAATCGATGCATCCCAGACAAGAAAGTGAACAAAGAGTAGGAGGTAAAAAAGCCCTTACAAAGGCAATACGCTCAGAAGCAAAAGGAGGGCTGCGCTAATTGAAAGTGCTCAAAATCAGATTGAGATTGGACTGTTATTAACCTTTTATGGAAGCATGTGAGCGGCCATCTGAAGTGATTGCGTTAAATGGAAGTTTAGTTCATAAATGAAATGTATTATCAAAAGATCTTGATCAATTATATGATATCAGCAACACCAGATGAAGCAGGATACAAAGTTTTGCCCTTGACCACTACTCAGGAGGGTTTGGGTTGAATTTCATGAAGCGCTTAATGGCCACTATGCCAAAGGAAACACACCAGTTGGTTTTGGTATCAGTCCAGCTTACACTGAATTTGATGAAAGAGTTTTTTTTTTTTTTTTCTGTGTTTCTGAGTTGTTCATTTTAGATGTTTTTATTACGCTGAAAAACTTGGGACTGCCTCTCCACAAACCTGAATCTTGTTTCACCTTGTTTCCATGGAAATGTTGTTTCTTCGGCTACAATATTTCACAGTATGCCATTAAGCTCACCTATCTCCATTCGAAGTATGGTTTTAACATTCTATTTTCACAGAATCACGCATGTGACGTACCACCTCCAGAAAGTCACACAGTATCACTTTAGATAAATCAACAGGAAGCCTTGACCGTGAGTCTGAGAAGGCCATTGGTTTGACTGCTGCGGTGTAGGGGAGGAACTGAAGACCTGAGTGAGCAGGACAGCTGACATGAGAGAGGAACAAGGTAGGAAAATGCTGTCTTCCAGGCTACACATAATTCAATTAAAGCGAAATTGACCTATTTTCTTCTTTGACTCCCTTCCTGGTTATTTATATTATTGTAAGGTACAACGATTCCCTATATTGTTTTTCCACCTCTCGAATTTTCTGATTAACTCTCTAAAAGTGTTAACAACTTTAACTGTAACCAATTTTATCCTGCACCTCTGTTGAATCAAATAAAAGCTTCAACACTTTCTTCAGATCGTTTTTCACACTCACTGTATTTATTAGCAGCAGACAGCGGAGCAGGTGCGGAGAGGAAGTAACACACAACATCTCCAAATCCCAGAGGACCCTCCAATTGAGATGTCTGTCTTCATCAGTCTGTCAGTCTGATCAGCTTTGCACCAGGGCCCTCTCTCTCCACTTGAACCAGTGGTCTGTCAGTGAACTCCACAGCACTCTTGGTCCCACATGTGGTTCTGATTTCACAGCCAGAAGAGGCAGATTAACATAAAAGAGGGTGTGTAAGGGTTTGTGTATTGAAAACTGTGCCTAGGGCTGGAGGAGGAGAGGATTACCTCATTTAGGCTCCTCTAAAACACTGTTTACTTTCCAAAGTGTGCATCTTAATCAGGTATTAAAGTTACTGTGAGCATAACCAGGTCAGAGGTATTGTTCAGCACATGCCTGGGATAGTTGCAGAGGACAGGCCAGTCTAAGTGGAAACAGAGGTACGTGTGACATGGTACAGTGACATTAGTTTTAACTCTGTATACGGCACTGCTTATACTGTTTAGAAATGGTACCAAGAATGAGAGCTCTGTCCAAAACATACCCAGAGCTGTGTTTGTTTCATTCACACATGTTTGAGTAATCCTGCATTATTAGTCTTTCTACATCTCCAAAGCTCAAAATGCTCTGTTCCACCTTGTGATGTCATCTAGTGGTAGTTTTCAAGTTAACAGCTACCTTTTACTTTTAGTGCAGTAGAGATTGGCAGTTCCAGGTCTGAAATCATCCAAATGAGTCTACATGACATTACAAGGCGGAACAGAGCGTTTTCCGTTTGAAAGAAGAACTCAGACTAAACGTGCAAAATGTTTGTGTTAAACATGTGTAAATGAAACAAAACACAACTCCAGGTATGTTTTTGATGAGGAACAACATTATAATATAGATCAGAAAATAACGTAATATGGGCCCTTTCAAATTAAGGGACACTAGTGGCTGGAGCAAATCCCAGCAACAATGGACCTCAAAACATATTGTGCTTTTATCAAAAACTTGAAACTATAGTGTTGTCACAATGTAAAAATTTCAAACTCGGCTCAATACTGAATTTAATACCACAATTATAATAAATCATATGTATTAAAACATAATGTAATTCGCAATCCAAAACTGTACAATACTTTAGTTCAGATATAGATAAAGAGCTTGCTAAAACTAGGCCAGTCATGTCTTTTTTTGAAACGAGTACCTAGTTTAGATAATAGTTTTAGTATTCATTATTATCGATTCTTTTGACATCCTTAATTCAAACAGACAATTTCACGCCATCGCCATTGCAGCAGCAGAACCATCAGCCTCCTTAGCTCCTCCACTCCTCTCCACCACAAAGAGCATCTAGATTATAAAGATTGATATTTTTGCAAATACAATCTATTATTCTGCCATTCATTGTCATTTTGTGTCTTTTTTCTCTTTAGTTTAAAATTAAGGGTTGCAAACACAAACCAGGCCTGAGTTCAGTTCAATAGTAGTCAATAGTAGCAAAAAAGTTTGACTCTTTGGCTAGTCCATGTCCATACAAGACACAATTGCGTTACTATATATAGCCTATACCTTACTACACTTGAATGAATTATGATTCAAATTTAATAATATTCCAATAACTCACATTAGTTCTAGTGCATGTTTTCTTAGACCTAAATAACTTTAATTGACGGGTGTAGCTGCAGTTTCACCCACCCCACAGTGCAAAGGGTTAATATTGATCCAGCCTCTCCCTCCAGTACAGTACCAGAAACACTAGAACTGTAATTTATAGTTTGATCTTTTCTTCTGCCAAAATTTATGGCCAAATGAAATAAAAGTGCGGCAGCCACACATCTGCACTGGGACCGAACTCAAATCCTGGAGCGCCTTCACAGGTGAGAGCCATTTTAAAGTTATTTCTCTGCGAATGCCCCGCTGACCCGAGCCGGAGAGCTACTGGAGTGTGGGCTCCGTGAGCATGTCTGTACATATCTAATGCATGCCTGGATATATGATTTAAAATAAAACAGACGCGCCGTACAGAAGGAAGTGGAGGAACTGTCAATCTAAACCGCAGGATTACAAAGGGTTTTTATTCTGCGACTCTGAGTAAAAATGGAAGCTAATAATTTTATGTTTTTGTCCTTTTACTTATTCAGTGATAGTGGTCATTTTAGGAGGGGCTCTAAAGTGCAGTGGACATTCTGAGGTGGGCGGAATAGAAGCTGCATCGTACGCAGAACTGTAGTATGAAAAGTCTAGTTACACTGAAGAAGAATAAGTACGAGTATTGTATAAAAGAACAAGTACTACCAAACGAAGGAGCATGAACAGTTGCATTAGTATTGTAGTAGTATAGTACTAAGCAGGTAAACAAAATTCTTCTATCTAACAAAAATAATTGTTATTTAATGCCAATGAGTTTTGTATTCAAAAAACAGGATTCTTTTAATTCAACGCTTTAGCATAAGAGTCAATACTTTTTCATACCTTGTCGGTATTTATACATCGACACATACATTTTGTAATCTATCTGCCCATCACTACTGAACAACTGGTAGTAAATTGTAAATGGTGACATTTTTATATAGTACTTTTCCACCTTCAAGGCACTCAAAGCACTTTACATCAAGAAACCACTCATTCACTGACACACACATTCATACCCCAGTACGCAGACAGTAGGGGTGAGATGGGTTAAGTCTAGCCCAAGGACACAACAGCAACATTCATCTGTGGGAACTGGAATCAAACCACAGTGGATCTGACCACTCTACCAATGATGTTTTAAGTCAAGAGTGGGATTCAAACCACCAACCTTCAGATCAGTGGACAAACGCTGTACCATCTGAGCTACTGCCAGTAGTACATCCAGTAGTAGTGATGGCTGTTGTAGAATCAATACCTATTTGTATTACCAGCAACAGTAACAGAAATTATGGTAAAAATGTAATATTAGAAGTATCACTTTGCAAATATAATCTATAACCTAAATTGAATTCAAGGTTGAAGAAGCCCTCACTAGTCATTTTCAAATAATTTTCTATACCTCCTATTACCTTTAGGGGAAATGACCCGTATGAGGGACCCTTATGTCACAGAGAGATGAATACAGTTTTTTGAATGTGATTAAATAATAATACGACAGGTAATGAATCTTCATCTTACCCATTTCATTACACCGTTCAGCCCTTTATCAGGCCCCATATATAGCCTCATCTCATATTCCATTTCTTGCAGCTACATTCATATATAGGTGGTATTCAGGTAGATATTTAACTTTAAATAGAGCCAGGGCCTGCACTTTGGGCCAATCTGGGGGACCGACACCTTGTAAAAAAAAAAAAAAAAAAACGAACTAAAAATGTGAGTAAAATTTGTTTAAAAACTTGATACCAACTCAACAAACTTTGCCCAGTACAACAGCAAGAATCATTTTGTTCTTCACTAGGAGTTGGCTCAGAATCATAATCACAGCACTTCTGAAAGTTACAGTACTTTGATATATTTTGTCCACTCAAAAGTCATGGTCAAAAGTATGTATCCAAGTTATCAGTGTCAGATCTACTGATCCGAAGGTTGACGGTTCGAATCCTGCTCCCACAGATGACTGCTGTTGTTGTGTTCTTGGGCAAGATACTTAACTCACCTCACCCCTAGTGTCTGCGTACAGTGGTGTATGAATGTGTGTGTGGATGGGTGAGTGGTTCCTTGATGTAAAGTGCTTTGAGTGCCTTGAAGGTGGAAAAGCGCGATATAAAAAATTTACCATATGTGTTTATTTTAACAATATTCAGTTTATTTTACTGGCTGAAGTGATTTTGGCAGTGTTTCGTCAAAATTAAAAATTTTGAAGTAGTTTTAGTGTCCGAAATATCATACCAGTTTCAAGTCCATACCTATTTTTGTAATAGATTAAGTCAACCAAGAAAAATTTCAAATATATTTAAAATCATTCTGTTCTGAGTCATGGACCATCTCCTACATGAACCAGCCTTGATTCTTGACTTCTGATTCAATTCAATTCAAGTTCATTTATATAGCGCATTTAAAAACAACTTCAGCTACCCAAAGTGTTTCACATAAAAGTCAACAAAAAACAAATACACAGATGATACAACACATAGGAAAAGAACCAAGATAGCCAGGTGTTCATTTTCCTTGAGTCATTTCATTACCCTATTATTTTGTGATTTCTGTAACCCGGTGTTTGTTTGAGTTTTACTTCCTGACACATTGATTGCTTGCCCCGCCCTAATATGTTTTACCAGGGTCTCGTTCCTTTGTGTGCATATAAACCCTATGTTCTCCTCTGCCCTTTGTTGATCCAGTATCATGTCTCGTAAGTTACCATTTTGGATTTTTGTGTTTGGTTTTAGTTCTGGCCTTAAGGTTTTCATTAAAGAATGTTTCAAGTGCGGTCCTGCATTTTGGGTCCTCCCTCTGTTTAAAACGTGATAATTAAATGCCAGGGAAAAGAGGTGGGTTTTCAGACTAGTGGAGAGGATCTGACCACAATCTGTTTCATTTTGATTTAAGTTCAAGAAGTTAGTGCTCAGCCAAGTCTGCACATCCCTGAGACAGTCCTGCACAGCTCTGGTTGTGGTCTGCCTGTCATCGGCGGTCAGTGGCAGATATATTTGAATGCCATTTACATCGGCACTAATGTAGAACCCTGGGGCACACCGCACTCTAAGGGAGACGTAGAGGAGGAGTAGTGTCCTATGTTCCTGTCTGACAGATAGCTGAGTTTGTGGTTTGGGGCTCTTTGATTAAACAAGAATAAATCAGAGTTTCCAAACATATCTGGATATTTAGTTATGACCAGTTTTTATTTAGTTGTTAGCAAACATACACATTGATGTAAAAAGATGACAAAATCCTTCCAAATAGGACCAAATGAATGTTAAAATGGCCCATTGCAAAGGGGTGTATTGATGCTTATAATGCAAAATGTATTCTGGACACTTCAACACTGGAATGAGAAGAGGGATTAAATGTGATCTGTAATTAAACATTCCCTTTCATTAAGACCGGTCTCATTACAAACTTTGACGACTTTGCCGCAGTATAATGAACTTGACCCGAGGTGGGCAGATGATGTCCTAATTTGAGCCAATGAGCTAATCTACCCTGACAGAGAGGTCAGAGGTCACAGATGGAGCAGAGATAAGAGACAGAAGTAATGAATAACAATGGCGGGATTAACTGAAGACCAATCCCAAATAAGAATGCTCTGGACCAATCACATTTCACACATTTCAGAGGAGGTCTTTGAATTGGGAATATGATGTCTTACTTTGGAGCCATGTTAGTGAAATGCGCAGTGAGTAAGAATGAAGTAACATAAGTCTGAATCAATAACTTTAAACAAAATAATGATTGTGAAAAACATTGAGCTCTGAAATGGATCGCAACATTACCCGGCTCCTGGGAAAACAAGCCTTCCACCTGACTATTGATCAGAATGGCTCACATGAAAGTTGTATCTTAAAATTGATTTACTCCAAATGTACTTATGTATACATGTATTGTGTTAACGTATGATGTTTTGTAGTGGCGTAAAGTAAATGAAACAAATTTAAGTCATTATTGGGACATTTATATGGAAAGGTTATCACACCCGTGGGATGCTAATGCAGCCTATTCTTGGGTTTCACCTTCCTGTTCATAGGCACCATTTTGAGGACATTTTACCATTCAGAAATATTTAGTTTTGAATGAATTACTATGGCAACAGTGCAAATTTTTCACTTATTAGTCTGAAATCCATGCATTATATCACACACACTTAGATTTCAGAAGATTACAGGCACATATAATTCTTGTAAATTTGTCACAAGCCAGTAGGAATTGTATCAAAATACCTTTTTCTAATATCAAAATGTATGTTATATATATCTTTCTATAGTATTATTTAGTAATAATGGTTTGAGTATATTGTCACTACACTAAACAAAACCTAAAACCTAAACAATACCTCACATCGACTGCGTGGGCTGTGCCTCTGCTCCCTCCGGCTCTACCCTTCACATTTCCCAGAGGTCAGTTTGGGGGGAGGACGTACCCACTGCTGACCCCTGGAGGTCATACTGCAGCTCTGTGAGGCTGAGATAAAGCCTGTCCCATAATGGAATAAGAAATACATTGGCTCATATGTAGTCTATAGGACCATGGATGAATCATGCTCTAGTGAATCTGACCTGTCCTTGTTTACAGTGTGAGTGTGTGGGCTCTGGATAATGGTCAGTTTTGGATTAGGAACAGTTTGTCTTTGGTTATAGGTGCAAGTGCAGCAGATAACTGTGTTTACTCCCAGTCTCCACAAGAGGAAAATCACACTTTACACACTCCATATATGTGTGTTTACTTTACGGATCAGATTCCTAGATAATTGAAGATAACGCAGAGCTCTGTCAGTGTTGTTGTAGTTTCATCAAGGATTTAATTTCGAGCCTAAATATTTGGTCTTGATTTTAGACATAAAAGTGTTGGGTACCACTTTATAATTATAGGAGTTAGGGTAAAGTTATTGATTCTTAATACATGATTTGTTAAATGAAGCAGGTGTAGTTAAATTACCAGATGTAGTTAAAAAAAATGCTGTATTATTTTGTCCATATACATAATCCCTTTTCAACATGAAGCAAATTGCAGGGCTAATAGGACACTATGTACATACAATAATTCACTCATGGATTTACAGTGAACCACATATATACCTTTGGGTAATGGGGAAGCAGGAATTGAACCAACAACCTTACTACTCTAATACTTTGCATCCCATTTGCTTAATTTTTTTCAAATTCAACAAATGGAACTAGCATAAATTCAGCCTGGAAGACGTAACTCACCGCTTCTCCAGAGTTTACCTGCTCCTCAGCTTTCATCACCTTCCTCCTCTTACACCTCTCTGCTGTCTGTTCGTCGCACTTCCTCTTCATCCAGCCAGTGCCCAGTCTTCCTTATTTAAACCCCCATCACAGATGCATGGCCGCTTCAGTTTGTGAAGCACCCCCTCGGCTCTGCATCATCTCATCGTCCCCTCGCTCACATCAGCCTCACCCCGACCATCTCCAGTATCCAGGCCCCAGGGGGAAGACCTCTCCTAAACGTCATCCAACTGGTACACCCTTCATCGCAATGTCTTCCGCCGTGGTCTGAGCTCCAAAGATAACTCATTCAATAAAGCCTACGTGTCCGTCTAAGTCTTTCCAGACTGAAATGACAAGCGTATATCTATCAACTATCAACACTATGCCTGTAACCAATTTATATTTGAAAGAAGAACCTTTATATTTCTATATATTATTATTTTCTTTATTATTTTTGTGTGTGTTGTTGTTTGGTTGTGCGTCCAATTCCAGGAGTCTGACAACATCCATAATTTATGCAGCGAACAGTGAGATAAGTAAACATGTGTGCGGTTTGTCTCTCGCTCTCTCATTATATCGGGGTTAAAGGGTGACTGACAGACAACGAATAAGTGACTGGGACAATGATTTAATATTGAAATGGTGTATTTGATGTGTGAGCTTAAAGGGATCACTGTCAGAGAGGGATGAAAGAATTCACCATCAAAGAGAATGCATTTGATTTGTGGGCGTGAAGTCTATTGCCGTAACCTATCCGATTGAAATTTGGACGTTGTTGTGGCTTGGATTTTATTATTCAATGCACATTTGGGAATAAGTCTGGGAAGATGACTTTGGTAATGACAGCTAATGCGGTCCATGCTAATGTGGAGGAGAAGGTAGTGGCAGAATTTTTTATGTTTTATTTTTGTCTTAAAATGGCAAATACATGTTCTTGCAAGATGGTGCATACCGGTGAGGAAAGAATAATTATCTATAAGAACTCGGATTCTACCGTATTTTTTCCAGCCAACACATTTTTAGTTTAGTAGTTTCTGCAGTAGCTCAGTTGGTAGAGTGTTTGTCCAGTGATCAGAAGGTTGGTGTTTCAAATCCCACTCTCAACCTAAAAAACATCATTGGTTGAGCGGTCAGATCCACTGACCCACAGATTGGCACTGTGATTCCAGCTCCCACAGATGATTACTATAGTTATGTCCTTGGGCAAGACGCTTAACCCACCTCACCCCCAGTGAATGGGTGAGTGGTTCCTTGATGTAAAGAGCTTTGAGTGCCATGAAGGTGGAAGCGCGCTATATAAAAGTGTGAACACTGACCATATACCATTTACTTCTTCCAAACCAAGCATTTTCACATTTTTCCCTCTTTGCCCTTAAGAGTCTCATCGGGTACACGAATTCATAATTTAAATGTGTTTGCAGTTTGAAATATCCAAACGAATCAAATTTCACAGTAGAAAATTTCAAAACTGCTTCAGTGCGGAAATTTTAATTGAGCCGTGATACTAAAAGAACGCAATTATTCCAGAAACGACTTGGTGACCACATCCTCCCAAAATAAATCCTCTGAATTACAGTCCCAAAAATATGAACGCCGACATCTTTACAACCTCCCAATAATCTCCCTCT
>KN477740.1:0-12590 GCA_000787095.1 Periophthalmodon schlosseri
TTGATTTTGATACTAAGGAAAAGGCTCGACGCTCAGTGCTGATTTCAACACCACAATGAAAATAAAAAACACATTTGTTTAGACAATAGAATGTGATTTTTAACACAAAGTAATACACTTGTAATTTGATTAATATTCCCATATTCTGGTCAGGACCATTTTAAAACTATGAATGCTGGCACGGTCCATACTGATCATTTGTACTAATTTCTACATTTTATAAACACAGAAAAGACATTAAATATATGAAGTAAGATATATGGAATTATGTAAGTAAAGTGTGTTTGAGATCATTGTCATGCTGAAAGACCCAGCCACTAATTTCCTGAACTTAAACAATACAGACTCTTCCAATTTTAAACAAAAACTGAAATTTCTTCCTCCAAAGTCTGAACGAGGGATGCACGATGCCATGTGGGTGTTGGATCTCGCCTTTCTTATGGAAATTACTTACTTTACTTTACAGTGTTTTATCTAATTTGTACTTTGTCATATAGACTGGGGATTGGTATACAGACCTCTTAGTCCCAGTCTCTTATCTCTTAGTTTAATTATATCTTATCCATTTGACCTGGAGATCCAGCACACCGTACTCTGTGTCCACTGTCTGATGCACATTAGATCAAATGCTTATTCTATGTCCCAAGAAGTGTTTTGGCCTTGTGCTCCTTTAATGGGTCTAAACTGGTTTTCTGATTCATGTAATTCTTATCTGTGTGGTATAAATATGCCGTATGTACTGACACTGACACAGCTGAGGGCTGACGCTCTGTCAGGGACACGCAGATCTTAGAATTGTGGCACAATCGCTTAAATAAATCAGACTCTTTGATTCAAGATAACGTCTCAGTTCATTTTATTCTTTAGTTGTTTTGCTTGTAGAAATTCCACAACAGCGCCAATACTGAAAATTTTGATGGATCTGATATCGGTTCAGTCGAGATCTCATTTGCATAAACTGGTCTAATAAGACGATATACTGGACGATGCTGGCGCCAACCGCCTCCTGAAGTTGTTCTGTAGTTAATTTAAATGGTAAATAACAGTTGGATCATTTTTACTATTGGCTGTTTGGGTGTAAAGGAAATAAATAGTATTAATAGTCTGAGTTTTTATCGTGGATCGGCAGATATCGATATCAGTATTAGAACAAAAACAGCTGGATTGGTGCATCCCGAATCGGAGCTCCACAAATGTCCTGTCACGATGATCACTACATCAACTTAACCTTCTAAACATGACAGATGGAACAATATAATGTTGGCCTCAATATTAGGGAGTGTCGTCCACTGATCTGAAAGTTGGCGGTTCGAATCCCGCTCTTGACATAAACATCATCGGTAGAGCGGTCAGATCCACACACTTAACCCACCTCGCCCCCAGTGTCTGTGTACACTGGTGTATGAATGTGTGTGTGAATGGGTGAGTGGTTCCTTGATGTAAAGTGCTTTGATTTACTTGAAGGTGGGAAACCGTTTACTGATAGTTATCATGTGTACAATTTCTCTGCAATAATTGGGAGATTTTTGCGTGTTTTTATGTCTTATGATAAGATTTGAGCTGCAGAGAGTTGAATAAATAACTTATATGGCTAATTGTGAAACAAAATGTGTTATGGTGACAGGCCTAAGAACACTGTTATTACTTGTACGTCAAACTGTCCCCTTATTGTTGGAACTTTGTTGAAGAATAGAGCCGATTTCCTTGATAAAAATGCACCGGTTGAATTCCCTGGCACTGACTCCATTGTTGTGTTGCGGATGTGGCTCTGAATCCGCGGAGCCTCGTCCCCCTCCCGCAGGAAGCCGGGCTCTCCCCTGGTTTCCTTGACCATCCGAGCTCAGAGGAAGTCCAAACAAAGGCATTCCTCGGCCGCTGCTGCAAACACACTCTCAGACACACTTAAACACACTCTGTTTGTTGTGAGCCTGATGTTTGTGGATCATGTTCTGCTGTTGCTAAAATGAACCTTGACTGCAGAGGTGGAGAGCCAAGATAAGATAATAAACAATAGGAAAAACAGTACAGGGAGTAAGGGTGGGTATAAAGGTGGGTGTAAGGGTGGGAGACATGGGTTGTATCTTGGAGACAAAAAATATCTAGGATTGTCAAAAAAATCTATTTATCTGGCCAACCAGGATATCGACTGAACTGATATTTGGAAGCCGATACCTAATCCTTCAATTTCGGATCGGTGCATTCTTAACTCCTTCACATCCTTCACTGCAATTGGTCAAATCCTCCTGTCACTCACCCAGAGTATTACTGAGGCTGACCACTAGGGGGAGTGGGTGGGACAAAATGGTCTTTGTTTGAACGTCACGATTTCTCTATTTTACAAAAAAAGCAGAGTTTGCGATTTGATCTTTACCACCACATCACCCAGTCCTAACTCTTACCCTTGTGTCTCCTTTAGGCTCCAGAGTGCGAGCGGAGGAGACCCCACCTCGTATCGTACACCACCCCTCAGACCTGGTGGTGCGAGTGGGCAGCCCGGCCACGCTCTCCTGCAGGGCGGACGGGACCCCCAAACCCAGCATAGAGTGGCTCCATGACGGGGTCCCGGTGCACTCGGAGCTGGGGGACAGTCACCTCCAGCCCATCGTCCTGTCCGAGGGGAGCATCTTCTTCTTGAGTGTGACGGCGGGGAGGAGGGGCCTAACTCACGAGGGGGTCTACACCTGTGTGGCCACGAACAGTTTAGGGAAAGCCACCAGCCGGAATGCGTCGCTCTATATAGCAGGTGAGTTTGGGGCTGTTTCTGCCTTTTATATGGTTTACTTCATGCTGCATCATAGCCTGTATAAACAAGTGGACTAAGTGAGTGTGGCGTCACCCACAGCGTTCGGCTCCAGTCAAATGAAGTTCATTGAGGCTAGAGCAGTTATAGGGGCCAATTTGGTGCCGTATTTGGAATTCCGACCACGAGTATCATAGCAACCAAAGAGCCAATCCGGAGATAGCCTATTGAAGGTAACACCCCTTCCTGCCCGCACCGCTGGTTTAGCAAGGAGCGGGCGCTTAGCAACGGTGTCAAACAAACCCGTTGCTAATGCGAGCAGGAGCGACCTCAGGGAAAGAAGGCACCTGATTTGTCTGTTACGCAATAGTGAAATAAAAACCCCAGGATCACGTAGAGCAGGTTAATATGAACATTTTAAGACCAAAATGACGAGTCTGACAGCAGAAGTTACAGAGAGAGGGGCCAGAGGACCCGGAAGTGTGCCCATGCTCACTTCCTATTTGGAACGTGCCGGCTAGTGCGTTAGCTCAGGCCCAAGTCGCCCAGGTCTTTCTCTGTGAAGTTTGCTTGTTCTGCCTGTGTCTGTGTGGAGTTTGACATCTGTCTGTGTGGAGTTTGCATGTCCTCACTGTCTGGGTGGGGTTCCTCCAGGCACTTTGGTTTCCCCCATCAAATCTCCACCCAGGGTATTTTACACGATCAGTGCTCATGCTTTTAGCACTTTAATCTGCAAATGTTTCAGTGTCTCGTGTTACGACTCACTGTTTCACATATGATGGATGTGTGAGTGTGAGTGTATCTGTGCTGTTTTATGCTGCCTCTTGGTCAGGTCGTCACTGCAAATGAGAAGGTGTTCTCAATGGACTTACCTGGTAAAATACTGAATAAATAAAAATATTATTAAAAAAACTTGGGATGGGTCCTCGGGCGCTCCTCTGCAGTAGCTCACTGCTCCTGGCAGGTTGCCTGGTTGAAGGATGGGTCAAATGTAGAGGAGGAATTTCCTCACAAGAGATCATTAAAATATACCTTAATAATTGCATATTCATTATTCATTTGTACATGTACTTATTGTGTGTTTCTTTCATTCTTGTTAAATAAACAAAACAAACCAATATGGATTACTCTTGATAGACAGTTTTCTTAAGGTCTGAATCCTAGTTACATGCTGGTAAAACCAAACCATGCATGCCAGACTTTGTGAAGAAGTACGGAAGATTTCATTACAATTAGAGCCGGACCGTCTCACCTGAAGGAGACTGGTTTATACTGAGGAGAAGCACTCCCACAGAGGTCTTCAGGATGTGTTGACAGAAGCCCAGAGCTGCAGTCTCTGTTTATGTAACAGGAGGAGGTCTCACTCTGGTGCTAATTGACCACAGACCCTCACTGTTGGCTTATCAGACCCAGAGTCTGAGCACATGGGCCTAGAGCTGGATTATACAGACACACAGGCCTAGAGCTGGACATGGGCCTGGAGTACACAGACACAAATACGAGACGCCAAACTGTTTTATTACTTTAGCTACATTTTTTCTTGGTCAGGTTCCTGTTAACCAGTGGTGAAAGAAGTGATCAATTTTGTTACTTAAGTAAAAGTAGAGATACTGGAGCAAAAAGAAATACTCAAGTATCATATGAAAGACACCAAACTATTTTATTACTTTTCATATTTTTTCTTGGTCAGGTTCCTGTTAACCAGTGGTGAAAGAAGTGATCAATTTTGTTACTTAAGTAAAAGTAGAGATACTGGAGCAAAAAGAAATACTCAAGTATCATATGAAAAAATCTTCTTAAGTAAAAGTATTAAAGCACTCGTTTTAAAATGTACTTAAAGAGTAAAAAGTAAAATTATTTTGCGCATATTTTGAGGTCTTTTAAAGCTTCAAATGTAGTGTTTGATAAAGATTGTGCTTAGTTTCTCTTGACTTTTATGTGAAGCACTTTGGTCAGATGAAGTTGTGTTAAATGTGCTGCAGAAATAAACTGTTAAATTGAATATTGTGGTAATGTCCTCTGGATTCAAATTAAGCTAATTTTTATGTATTGCCAGCGTTAGCGTTGTGAACTATTTGCTGTATTATTGGGAGTTTGGGTGTTATCCATGAGCTAACTACACAGTGTAGTTAGCTCCTCCCTTCAGACAGATATAAGGCAGTGTCCAGCAGTAATCTGACCAGAACTGAAGAAGAGGCTTGGATGAGCAGCCAAACTTCACTCCTACAACTTTTTGTCCAGTAGATTTTACTTTTGGCTTTTACAGTGGTACCAAATACTAATGAAATGTATGTAAACTTCTGACTTTGAAGAAAGTAAAGAAAAATTGTCTAAAAAAATCATTCTCTCATTATTCTGCCAATTTAGTAAAAGAAATAATTTTGGTCATCCTAATTGACCTAAAACAGGAAAAGTTTAGTCTGATTTCATGTCAGACAGTGAGGAGAAAAAAAAGCATATGTGTCTTTTTATATAGTGTATGTAAACTTCTGGTTTCAACTGTGTCTGTCCATCTGTCTGTCTGTTTCTTTATATATCTAATATCTCTGTTTGTTTCAGCGTTGCAAGAGGAGTTCAGTGTCCAGCCCGGTGATGTGGAGGTGTCCGAGGGGGAGGTGGCCGTTCTGAGCTGTGTCCCCCCGGTGGGTCACCCAGAGCCCAACGTGTACTGGAGGAGAGACGGACTGCCCATCAACAAGACAGACCAGCACTATACTGTAAGAAGAGTTCAAATTATGAAGTTTTTGGATCAAATATTCCTCAGTGTTGGACAGTAGTGAGTTACATTTACATGAATAACTTTTTGAATTCTGAATTTGAACATTAACATTTCTTATTCTGTAATTTCAAATGATTTAAACATTTTTATGGTATATTCTTTGTAAATATCTGTAATTTTGGCATAGTAGCATATTGGTTAGAGAGACGATTTCATAGACTGTATAAAGAGCGTTTGACTCCAGTCAAATGTAGCTCATCGTCGCTAGCAGTTATAGGGGTGAATTTGGAGCCGAGTTCCATCTTTGGAATTCTGACTGCGAGCATCATAGCAACTAAAGAGCCAATCTGGAGCGAGGCTGTTGAAGGTAACGCCTCTTCCCGCCTGCACCGCTGGTTTAGCAGGGAGCAGGCGCTTAGCAACGCTGTCGATCAAACCTGTTGCTAACGCTAGCAGGAGCAGCCTTATGGAAAGAAGGCGCCTGATTTGTCTGTTATTATTGTTCATGTCTTGAGTTACGGACACAATAGTGAAATAAAAACACCAGGATCATGTAGAGCGGGTTAATAAGGACATTTTAAGACCAAAATGACGAGCCTGACAACAGCAGTTACAGAGAGAGGGGCCACAGTTTTTCAATGTAAAGTGAATTGGAGCCAGAGTCGATGGATCTGGAAGTGCGCCCATGCTCACTTCCTATTTGGAACGCGGCGGCTAGCAGGTTAGCTGTGTCCATTTATATATACAGTCTATGGGTTCAACACACAGACAGTGTAGACTTGCTCTGGGTTTATACAAACATACACAAAAGTCTATGAGGGAGCAAAATAATACATGATAAGTTATGGAATATAGAAATATGGCTATGGATCTTAATTTTATAAACAAAACAGACTCTTAATGGTCAAGGTCACATTTTTATACAGCTCTTTTCCACCTTCAGGGCTCAAAGCTCTTTACATCAAGGAACCACTCACCCATTCACACACACATTCATACACCAGTGTACACAAACACTCGGGGTGAGGTGGGTCAAGTGTCTTGCCCAAGGACACAACAACAGCATTCATCTGTAGGAGCTGGAATCGTACCACCAGCCTGTGGGTCAGTGGATCGGACCACTCAACCAATGATGTTTTTTTTCCGAGAGCAGGATCAACCTTCAGATCAATGGACAAACGCTCTACCAGCTGAGCCACTGTCGCCCATTAATTACTGTTATTAGATTATTCAAACCAATTAACTGTAATCTTTAGTATTTCTTGTTTATTCGGACTCTTTGTGGTGGTCTGTTGAAGTGAATACAGTGTTATGTTCTCTGTGCAGGAGCTGAGTGGAAAGCTCATCATTGCACCGGCAGACAGGAGCCACTCAGGGGCGTACGTGTGCGTGGCCAGTAACACAGTGGGAGTGAGAGAAAGCAGGGCCGCCCGCCTCACTGTGCTCGGTAAGACGATGTTTACTGTTTAATAACTACTCTTCATTAGGCTTAATAAAATATAAAGATAAACATCATGAACAATAGGACTGTGGATATGAACTGATCTAATAAGACAAGTAGTGGTGGTCCTGGTCCGTGAATAAATGTCTTTATCATTGTGCTACAGAGAAGCCAGTGCTGCTGCAGAGACCACAGAACGTGTCTGTGAAGATGGGAGAGTCGGCTCATTTCACCTGTCAGGCCAAAGGAGACCCTGCACCTGTCGTCATGTGGAGCAGGGACCAGGGGCCTCTGCCCAATGGAAGGTAATACGGATATATGTATTATCATTGTGTGGAGTCAAAAGTCTCTAACAATGTAATGGAACCAGGTCAGATCATATTAATGTGTTTATATGAATCCTACGAGTATCACCGGTTGAGAAAATAAAACTGGAGAAGGAAGTGCATACGTCACAGTGGGCGTGTACAAGGTGAAAACGGGGGTAGATCGACTAAATGGCATCTTGAAAATAAGCGATTAAAGACTCAAACATGAATCACTCTAAATGCAATTTCAAAGGGTCAATGAGAAGAAACGACTAGAACGTACAGAATCGACTTTTCAGAGCTTTTAGCCATAATAGGTCTGATTTAAGGTTTATGGTCAGGTTTAGGAACTGATCATTTGGGTAGGGCTTTGGGACAGGCTTGCGGCACCGGGTCTTGGTCGAACTGCACTGAGGGAAAATGGCACCTTACACCTCTTGACTTCAACAGAAGGGAGGCTCAGACCAAACCAGGTCATGTGCGTAATGTGTAAAGGCTCAGGTTCAGCATAATTTTTTTTTTTTTTCTTCCTGAGAAAGAGAAAACATCTTGGACTGGGAGTATAACACATTAGATTAAAGCCACCCATACAAGTGAATGCTCTGTTACATAGCACTTTTTCAGTGTTTTTACCTGATAAATCTTGTTTTTGCAGATACCTGGTGAACCCTGAGCAGACCCTGCAGATCCACTATGTGACGGCTCAGGACGCAGGGACCTACACCTGTACAGCTGTGAACGACGCCGGCGTGGTCACTGCCAGCGCACAGCTCACTGTACAAGGTAATGAGAGGGTTTAAAGTGGTGGGTTTAAAATGCAAATTCACTTTATATCACATGATCAAGTGTTTCCTACGTTTTCTGTGTTTGCATGTTGTTTTATATTGAGTTAAAGTGCACTAAGCAACTTTTTTGCTATGGGGTCTGCCACCTGCTTATCTCCTTGGAAATGTTATTGCTTTGCCTGTAATGTTCCACAGTATAGCATTAAACCTATTATAAACTTGTATTTATTCAGTTACAGGTATATTTCACTGTAACTGAATACAGTAAACAAACTTGCATTTCTACTATGAACGGATAGGGCTTTCCACAGATCTGACCTGTATCACCTACTTGTCTCCATGGAGATAGATAAGTTTAATGCCATACTGGCAAACATTCCAGGCAAAGCAATAGGCTCTCCATGGAGACAAACAGATGCCCTGGAAAAGTTACATTGTGCTTCTTTTATAATGTATTTATTCTTCTTCACAAAGGTTACTTGGTCCCAGAGCCCACAAACTCCACTCAGAAGGACTTCCATAAGGAGCTGTCGTCTCTGCGAGTCGTTCTGGAGAGTGTGGTCATTCTGGCTGCTGGCTCTAACAAGTCTCTGGTGCAATGGAGGGTGAGATCTTTGACCTTCACACAACACACTGTACACACATGAACTTTAATAGTGACTTTGTATTTAGGGCTGGAACTAACGATTATTATAGTAGTCGACTAGTCAAATGATATTTCTATTTTACTTTGAGACTTTTCATTTCATTTTTAACCAAGTGAAGGTCGAAAACTGGTGAATGTAGTCTTCAAGGTGGATAATAGTTATATATAATTTATGTGTAAATGTATTATTGGTGAAAATCTATTTATTTTGCCAGTTTGATTTAACAAAGCCAGATCTTTTTGCATGTGTTTAAGGGCGTGTTCACACTTGCTCAAACACCAACATTAAAATCTGAACTAGACCTGGACTAAACCAGGACTAGAACACGGCTAAACCAGGACTAGAACAGGACTAAACCAAGTCTACAACAGAATTAAACTGGGCTCAAACTAGGACCAAACAAGTGAATGCCCCCTTACTGCCTGTATACTCCAGATAATGATTACAAATATTAAAATACAGTTATGTTTTTAATATCCCACTCGTCATGATCAGGAGAGTCGACGGGGGGACAAAGGGGTCTGTTGTTCTGGGCCCCAGGGTCTTAGGGGCCCTGAATTGAACTCTCCTCCTTTTTATATTAGAGGGGGGCCCGTGTGAGGTTTCTTGCCCCAGACCCCCAAATTTCTGTGGACGGGCCTGTTCTTGATTAATCCCATTTATCATTGCAGCCCTACTTGTTTTATATTTTGTGTTTTTTTTCTTCCCCAGCTGCAGTCGTTCTCTGCTCAGCCTCACTTCCTGGATGGCTTCGAGGTGCTGTATCGCTCTCTTCTGCCCGCCAGCTCTGATTGGGCGGCAAAGAAGGTGCTAATGCCCGGGTTCCAGGCTCAGATCGGCCCCTTAAAACGAGGGTTCAAATATGAGTTTAAAGTTCGACCCTATGGAAGTAACCTGTACGGGAGAGAGAGCAACACACGCCACCTCAGAGTGCCAGAGACAGGTGCGGCCAAGAAATAATACAATTAAAAAATAATAATAAAAAATAATAATACAATTTATCTTTTCGTTCTAATCATGTACACAGTGACAAAATTAAAAAGGAGCAGAAATTTTCCCTATTCTAAATAAAATAAAACAAATGCAGGACTTTTTAAAAAACATTTTTCTTAAATAACAGGTAACACTTTATAATAACTGCACTTTAATTAGCCTTAAGATTTAATTCTTGATGTTCAAATATTTTATTAAGAATATGCTTAATAACATCTTAGCTTAGACCCTAACCCTAATTTCAACCCTAACCCAGTAATTAAGTATGATAGTATTTCTTTAGGCTTTATTAAATCAGTCTTATTGTGCTTGTGTCTCTCTATAGTTATAATCTCTGACACCCGTGGATCATTATGTTATAATTTACACAAAATTGCAATATTCATCTAAAACGACTTAATAAAAGAAACAAGTCTGCTGACTTCCGCGTTAGAAAACTGCGGTGCCCAATGGGAGCTGACGTCGCCGTAAACGGCATCACAACAAAGCGCTGCATGCTGTCGGCGCCACCTGTGGATAGCTGCACATCACACTAGCGAGCAGCCTATTTTTTTTCATTTGTACCAAAATGACTATGTGACGCTGCCGAATCCTACAAGTATCACCGAGTAAGAAAATAAAACTGGAGAAGGAAGTGTGCACATAGTGGAGGTGAAAACGGGGGTAGATCGGCAAAATGGCGTCTTGAAAATAAGAGATTAAAGATTATTCAAACACGAATCACTCCAAATACAACTTCAGAGCCTCAATGAGAAGAAACAACTAAAACATGGTTAAAAGCTCTGAAAAGTCCAGTTTGTTGAATAGGTCTGATTTAAGGCTGTACATACTATAGGTATTATAAAGTGTACCACATAAGATATAAATGCTTCAGTCTAACACAAGTTCAGTAGAATGCCAAATGCCAAATGTTTTCAATTCTAATACTGTTCATAAAGTTGTATTGTTTCTTATTGCTATCATCACATTTCTTTAAACTTTGGTTCTTTCTCTGTGTTTTTCCTCAGTACCCAGTGCGCCCCCTGTGGCCGTGTCTCTGTCTGTGAACCACGAGCAGAATAACTCCGTCAGTTTGAACTGGGAGGCTCCTCCACACGACACACACAATGGAATCATACAGGGATACCAGGTCACAACTTTACCTTATTTACTCACCTTTACTCAGTGGTGGAAGGTAATGAAGTAAAAGTAGTAAAGTACTGCACTTAAGTAGAATTTTGGGGTATCTGTACTTAAGTTAAGTACATTTTACAGTGGATACTTTTTACCTTTACTCCACTACATTTTTGAACAGCACTGAAACGTAAAAGTATTTTTTCATTATTGTTTGAGAGCTGCTGAGTCTGAGGGGTTTATTTTTAACATGTTCATAGTTTGAGCAAACAAAAATATACAAATAAAAACAGCTTGTTTGTGGTAACATCCTCGGCTTTGAGCAAACAAAAATAAACACACAAAAATTATGAGAAAAAATAAATTCATTCGTGTAGTTCCTGTGACCAAAATGTGTCGCATTTTGAATCAATATCACTACATTTACACTTTAACAAATGAACAACACTGTGTGAAATTCTTTTTACACTTAAAGTACATTTTTAAGCGGATACTTAAATAATTTTACTTGTAGATTTTTTCATGTGATACTTTTACTTGAGTAACTTTTTGCTTTTGTATCTGTACTTTTACTTAAGTAACAACTTTGAGTACTTCATCCACCACTGCCTTTAGATTTTTTCTGTGATACTTTTACTTGAGTAACTTTTTGCCTTTGTATCTGTACCTTTACTTAAGTAACAACATTGAGTACTTCATCCACCACTGTCTTTACTTACATGACTTTGCAAACCAACTTTCATATACTTTTACTTAGGCTTAATTAAAGACGCACTGTGTAACTTTTCCATTGATGGTATGACTCAGAATGAAACAATGACTTATTTACTTTTACTTACTTGGCTTTGCAAACCAACTTACCCATACTTTTACTTAGGCTTAAATAAAGACACACTATGTCACTTTTCTGGTGGAAGTTATGCATCAGAGTGAAACAATGAAAGAATGATTCACAGTACTGGATTAAACTTATCTGTGTCCATGGAAACAAGTAGTAGACAAGTTACAGGTCAGATCTGTGAGGAGGCAACTCTGTTCATAGTAAGAACACATGTTTTTCAAGGCAAGTAGATGATGTCACCTGGACAAGTTACAGGTCAGATCTGTGAGGAGGTAACCCTGTTCATAGTAAGAACATATGTTTTTCAAGGCATTTTGGAGCAACAAAAACACCTGTAAGTGACGAAATGCAGGATAAATATGTTGAATACTGTCTCCATGGCGATCCCCATCAGAAAATTTGCGTAGTGCAGCTTTAATTACTTTCATGATTATTATTACTACTATTATTACTTTTAAACTTTTACTTTCTTTTTTTCCTTAGTTCATTTCTTTCTTTTACTTTACATCCTCAGTTCCATATTCCCTCCATCTCCTATAGTGGTTCTCTAAGCTCTTTGCCCCTGTAGATCTGGTGTGTGGACTCGGAGCAGCAGCAGTACCAGAACTGGACTGTAGACAGCAGTCGTGAGCAGCTGCAGATCTCAGGCCTCAGAGCCGGGGCCAGGTACTGGGTCAGCATCGCCGCGGTGAACGGGGCGGGGGTCGGGAAGCTTAGTGACCCCCAGGGATTTGTCATCAGTGAGTGAACTGTCCAGATGTGTATCATTATCATCATAAATATGCATTATAATAGTAGTAATAATAAAACGTTTAAAATGGACTGAACAAAACGTAGAGTTGGAATAGAGACAGTTTGATACTCAAAGTAGTAATTAAACTCATATTTTTGCTCATTTGTAACTTAACAATTACCTTCACTTTAAAATGTCAGTATTTAGCAAATTTGCCACTTTTATTTTTATTGGTATTTATTCATTTATTTCTTTTATTAATTCATGTAT
>KN477740.1:21524-35196 GCA_000787095.1 Periophthalmodon schlosseri
GGGGCGGCCGCCGCGGAGAGCATGAGCGGAGCGTCGCTGTCAGGTGAGGAGGAGGGGCGTCAGTGGAAGATAAACATTTGTAAAAAGTTGAGCATATTTGTCAAAGTATCAGGAATCAGATACTAATCGATGCTTCTTAGTATCAAACTAGATACTCATTTGAGCAGGAATCAATTCTGCAAAAAATCACAATAACAGGACAAAATTTGAGCTTTCCTGAACAGTTTTAGTGCCAATTTGAGCTTTATCTGAACAAATACAAGATCTCATGCGAACATAAAAAAGTACTATTGTTTTGTGTTTCATCTTCATTCTGGTTTTGATATTGAGTATTAAGTTAATTCCTTAGTAACAAAATCAAGTTTGAAATTTTAGTATCATGACAACACTAGTTTGTGGGTAGTTTTGGGGATGGTGTAACCTCACACAGCAAGATGGATTCTCACGATATTTGTGAGTTCAAACTCAAAAGAATCCATCTGGAGAGACTTCTGCTGTAAGGTTCAAATTCGCCCGGCTGCAGGTGGACCAATCACAGAGCAGCATTAAGGTTTGTGTAGAAGCCAAAGGTGACACGCTCAAAACAAACATGGCGACGCCGACAGACGAACTTCAAGGCAAAGCAAGGCAAGTTTATTTGTATAGCGCAATTCGTACACAAGTAATTCAAAGTGCTTTACAGAATAAAAAAGACATTAAAATCACAAGATCTTGCGAGATGGTTCATATGGCACTAACATGTCGGAGATGTACTTTGGTGCTAGGCCACGGAGAGACTTCGGCCTATTTTAACGAAAATTCTGACTATTTAGTTTGACAAAATCGTGCATAAGATCAGAGGTCAAAGGTCAGAGCTGTGTATTTTTGTGAACAGGGAAGATGTCTGAGCTTTTCTCTCAACTGGATCTAACAAAAGTTTGATTCTTTGTCTTGTTCCTTCTGTTGTGACGCTTTGACCAATCAGATTCAGATATTCGTCATGCCGTTCCGTGTTTTCCGAGCGTGACGCACATATCGATCTGGTGTGAGCCGGGTTTGGGACCAGTGTAGGAGGTTGATCCGAAGTATTAAAAATCAGATGCCAGTCAATTAAAACTAAAACTTTATCATGCACAGTAACAGTAGATACTCATTTGAGCAATAATGATCCTTGCTTAGTTGGTAGAGCGTTTGTCCACTGGTCCGGTTGGCAGTTCGAATCCTGCTCTCCACATAAACATCATTGGTTGATCGATTGGTAGAGCGCTCAGATCAGTGTCTGCGTACACTGGTGTATGAATGTGTGTGTGAATGGGTGAGTGGCTCCTTGATGTAAAGCGCTTTGAGCCTTGAAGGCGGAAAAGCGCTATATAAAAATTTGACTATTTACCATTTACTAAAAGAAAATATGTAAATAAGACAAAATGTGACCTTTACTGAACAGTTTTAAAATGATCTTGGGCTGTATCAGAACAAGTTTAAACCCATATGGTCACATAAAGGAATAACATTACATAACGTTATTTTGCATTGAAATGTACAAAATGAACTGTGCATTCTTAATTATTGTGGTATGGAAACTGGTGCTGAGTTTAAAATTTTGAGTCTGAAACGTTCACACTCTGACCACCTTACAGTGCTGTCTACTGTAGGAGCGCTGTCCTGGTGGAGGCGTTTCCATGGAGATACATACTGTAGGTTTAATGTCACACTGTGGAACCAATGCAGATATTTTTCAACCATGTGACAACTGCTAGACTATATTAATGCTTTTCTTACGACTGGAAATTTACGTTGACATTTGTGGGAGCAGTGCTATTGCTTTCTGCCACTAGATGGTGCTGTCTGCTAACTCTCTGGTCAAAGACTGTCTTAGCCGCACACCCACACAATAGTACAGTTCCCTCCAGTACAAGAGACTGCATTAAAGTCTCTCTCTTTTGACCTGTTTACATAAATCCTCACTAATTTTGACTGTACAAGGCCAGTCAAAAACTCCTGATGACACGTATCAGTGAATGAATGGGTTTCATTATGTGTATGAGCTGACCTTCTGCACTCAAAATACTACAACTGCAAGTGAGCTAATTCAAAAGCAACTATTCAAAAAAATACCTGACCTTCTCACTCAAAATACTACAACTGCAAGTGAGCTAATTCAAAAGCAACTATTCAAAAAAATACACTCCCATATCTCCAGCTAATCTTGTCCTTACCATCTCCTTCTCTGATAACTCCAGAAATCAGATAACGATCAGATCTGTGATGTGCATGTGAACATAGCCAGTGTTTCAGCCTTAAGTGTCTCAGATAGACTTTTTTTTTAAGGCGGCGCCGCACAATTACTTAAGAGCTCTCAGGAAAATGGAGTCCTTCTGTGTGACTCATGCGTTTCCTCTGTCACTGTCGCCTCATCACTCACTCCAGACTCTCTCACTCCACCTTTAGTCATCCATTCATTTCATACAGTGTGCAAATATTAGGCTAACACAGTCCTCCTCCGCTGCCTCTGGAATATAAAGCACATGAAAACCATAGAGTGTATATATAAATGGACATAGCTAACCTGCCGGCGCGTTCCAAATAGGAAGTGAGCATGGGCGCACTTCTGGCTCCATCGACTTTGGCTCCAATTCACTTTACACTGGAAAACTGTGGCCCCTCTCTCTGTAACTGCTGCTGTCAGACTCGTCATTTTGGTCTTAAAATGTTTGTCTCAACCAGCTCTACATGATCTTGGTATTTTTATTTTGCAATTTTGTCCATAACTCAAGATATGAACACTAATAACAGACAAATCCGGCGCCTTTTTTCCCTGAGGTCGCTCCCGCTAGCGTTAGCAACAGGTGTGATTGACAACGTTGCAGTGCGGGCGGGAAGGGGCATTACCTTCAACAGCCTCGCTCTGGATTGGCTCTTTGGTTGCTGTGATACTTGCGGTCGGAATTCCTAATATGGAACTCGGCTCCAAATTCGCCGCTGTAACTGCTCTAACCTCGATGAGCTTTTCACCCCTGTATCTGCTCTAGCCTCGATGAGCTTCATTTGACTGGAGCCGAACGCTGTGGGTGACGTCACACTCACTTAGTCCACTTCTTTATACAGTCTGTGGATTAAATTGAAAGAACGGTTCATCTGGCCCGCAGCTAAAAGATCCCAAATCTTGTTTTATACTGCTATATGCTGTTAATTGGCTGTCTTACCCGATTATAAATTATGAATGAGTTCTCGGACAGTTTGGAAAGGCTTTGAAAATTGCTGTCAGAATAAAAAATAATTAAAATCTGTGATCTTTGTTTTTGTAGAACAGTTTCTGTGACAGATGCCTGGATCAAAGCACTTTCCAAATTTGATTTTAGTGCTGGGTGCAAATTTTTGTTTTTTATTAAAGGGCCCATATTACACTATTTGCTGATCTTTGTTCTAATGTCATTTCCTCATCACAAACATACCTGGAGTTGTGTTGTGTTTCATTCACACATGTTTGAGAATGCTCTGGTCCACCTTGTGATGTCATGTGGTAATACAGGAAGTGCTCCACTGTGTTTTTAAACTCCATACACCTTCACTAGAATCATTTGGATGATTTCAGTCCTGGAATTGCCAATCTCTACTGAACAAAAGGTAAAAGGAACTGTTAACTTGAAAACACACAAGGTGGAACAGAGCATTCTCAAGAAAACACAAAGGTGGAACAGAGCATTCTCAAACATGTGTGAATGAAACAAAACACAACTCCAGGTACGTTTTTGAGGAGGTAACAACATTATAACATGGGTTAAAGCTCACAAGAGTCACTTTTGCGTAGTATAGGACCTTTAATAGATTTCTTCAGTACCTGTACTTGAACATAAACCAATGTTTTTGATTCACAAGGGAATTTAGTTGTGTTTACTAGGTGTAAAATAATGGCTTTGATCAAATTCTAAAAATACCATTCAGAGACCTGCTTGTCTCCATGGAGTTGCTGCTGTGAAATATTCCACAGTACAGCATTAAGCGTATCTATTTTGCATTTTCATTGTTACAACATTCCTTGAAAACATGCATTCTTGCTGTGTATATTTAATGCCATGATGTGGAACATTCCAAGCAAAGCAATAACATCTCCATGGAGACGAGGAAGTGGTGGACCCAGCATCAGATAATTTACATATTGCACTTTTAACATTGCACTTTTAATTCGGCGTTCAAGTGTTTTTTACAACCCAGCTGATATCAAAACTTGAGTGATTCTTCTTCAAAGACCTAATATCTATACCATACAAATCAAACCACATTATAAAATTTTTCAGTCTTATATTTAATGTTCTATTCAGTGTAAACAAAATGTGTAGTTTTTTATGTGACGTCTTACCTTGGTGTTTAATCTCATCACACAGATCATTTTTCACTTGTGTTATTGTTATACTAGTTTTTTGCCTATTAACGTCACACAGAGCAGTCGGCGCCATATTGGTTCTATCAAACTGTTTTTATTTGGCTTCTCACTGACTTTAATGGGAAGAAAGGGATATTAATCTAACACCGGGAAGATTAAATTTTCTTAAAAAACTGGTTTAATCCTGATAGTGGAGCAGTTAACGCGTGTTTCCTTTGGGGTTTACATTTGTTTACATTAGCAACTAGAACCAAAATGGCGGCAGGTGGCAAAAAATGATTGTTATCTTATTTTTACACTCCCTGTTCAGCACTTTTGGTTTCAGGTTGCTTTAAAAATTCTTTGTATGTCATTTTGATCAGTGGTGCGGGCATTACCTTCAACAGCCTCGCTTCGGATTGGCTCTTTGGTTGCTATGATACTCGCAGTCGGAATTTCAGATATGGAACTTGGCTCCCCTATAACCGCTAGCCTCAATGAGCTTCATTTGACTGGAGCCAAACGCTATGGGTGACGTTACACTCACTTAGTCCACAGAACCAAAATGGCGGCATTGTTAGCTTATTTCTACACTTCCTGTTCAGCACTTTTGGCTTCAGCCTGTTTTAAAAAATTCTTGTATATCAATTTTATATTTACGTTTGACCTTTTTTTCAGACTTCTCCCCGCCCGCCTCCCCCCTCAGCGTGCTGTACCCCTCCTATCACCTAGAGGGCGACTCCTTTGGCGACTTGGACCCTGTTCCTGCTTGGGACTGGAAAACTGCGTGGTTGGAGGAAATGGAGGAACAGTACAGGAATCACTACAACAAGCCGTTTGACTGTTAAAACTGAAAATACAAACATAGAGCCATCGATCAGAAGTGAAAGAATTTACAAAGACAAAAATATTTGGACACTTTTTCATTTTAATGTGTTTTTATTTCCATATTTGCCTATTTACATTGTGGATTCTCACTGAAGGCATCAAACTATGAGTGAACACATATGGAATCTCTGTAGTTTTTATATGGAGGGATATCAGTCTGGTCACCACTCCCTTTGTCACATCTCAAGCCAGAAACAAACAGAAACGTCCAATGAGATTTGTTTATTTCCGTGATGCAGGTGAAACGAAGGAGCTCATTGGTCATCTGTCATTGAAATTTGTGATGTTTTTCAGCCCCCTGTGATATTTTTTCCATTTCTTTTTTCCTCATAAGCAGCCATATTTGTTTTGATACGGATGGGCCGTGCATGTCCCTGATGTCCCACCTGTCAATCACGCTCATCTGAACTGTGGGAGATTCAGCAGTGACTCACATCTTCAGAAGTATTAGGGAAGTGTGTATTTTGAATCCCAGGCATTTGGTAAACTGAAAAGGGTTAAGGTTAGGTTAGGGTCAGGGTTTTTAAATGTTAGATTCTTCAAAGTAGCCTTTACCTTTTGCTTTGATCACTGCTTTGCACCCTCCTGGCACCTGTGGAGTGAACACCATCTCAGGGGACTTCATGAAGCTCATTGAGAGAAGGTCAAGGGTTTGCAGCTGTCAACAAAGCAAAGGGTGGAGACTTGATGAATCTGAAGCTAAAATATACAACATATGTCTTCAGTGTGTATCTACAATGTTGAAAATAGTAAAGAAAAAATCTAATCATCTTCTTCAGTTCTGGTCAGATTAGTGGTGGACACTGCCTTATATCTGTCTGAAGGGAGGAGCTAACTACACTGAAGCTAACACCTGTTTGTTTAAAGTTTCTGTTTGTTGGCTAGGTCTAGGTAAGTTTGAACTGTGCCTGAGTCATATATAGCATAATCATTCAGGCCCCTAATGGTGCGCTCACACCTATTAGCATACTGGCTGTTAGCATACTGGCTAGCCCTGTTGTTTTCCTTGTTTAGGTTTAGGTCTGAGGATGGAGTTATAAATAGGAGATAGATGACGGCTAAGCTCCCCATTCCTGTTTCTTTTACTCTGGATCATACCTGGACGACTGAGGGATTACACCGACAATATTTAAAGTAGTAACCAGAGAGAAAAAAACATCGGCTGAGAAAGTGAGTCCAAACTTTTGCCTGATCGTGAAAGACGAATAAATAAACATTGGACTTTGACGCATAATTAGGCTTGACTGTCCTCTTCTCAGGGCAGTCCCACTATTTCGCATCCTTCAAATGACTTCTTCAGTTTGTAAAGTTTTCTTCTGTTTCCTCTCATTAGAGCGAAGGCTAATGACTTTGTTCCCTTGGGATATTCTCACTCAGTGTTTTTAAAGGGCCAGTAGCACACAGACGCTGCCAGACGAAGTCACTCGTCAGGATCCAAGTCCCAGAAGTTGGCTTATATTTTATTTCACACGATTATTATTAAAAGTCCAACCAGAGCTGTTCTGGTTTTTTCTCTTGAGGTGGAAATATGCAACAGATCTTACAAATGTTATTTAAAGAACTTTTGGAACTAATTTTTTAATGCCCTTATAATAGTAGTTTTAGTTTTATATCATAATTTTGGTAATTTAGGTTTTAAAAAATGTGATATTAAGGTTTGGGTTAATTTTGTATTCAGTTAAAAGCTATTTTGCCCCTAAATTAACCTGTGGTCCAAACTGTCATATCTGAGTTGTTTAGTCTGTTCAAACTTACTGACTAAAACTGAAATTGTATAGAAATTACAAATCTGTAAAAGTTGTTTTTTTATTTTGTATTTGTTGAATGATGTGTTGTGATTTATAACTTCTCTGGATGTTTGATGAAGTAAAAGCTGAATTTTGTATGCAACGAGTATTACTCCAGGTGCCCTTCCTGCTGCTAACCGTCACATACATTCAAATGAGAGATCTGCTCGTCGTCATGACTACAGCAGTTTGCTCTGGGTCAAGAGTTTTGTACATTTTTTTTATTTCAGCTTCACAGTAAAGGAAGATTTAGCAATGACTTCTTGTAGAACTTTTAATATTTTAGGTTTAAAGGCGCTACATTTGTAGGAACTGAGCTTTAAAGATGTACTATGTAACTTTTCTGGTGGAGGGTTGGCCACCTGTTTGTCTTAGTTACAGGTCACATCTGTGGAGAGGTGAACGTGCTCATACAGAAAGTTTTAGCAGTGACCACTTCTCTAATATTTTAGGTTTAAAAGCCCTATATTTTGATAAATGTTTTTTAGCTTTAAAGATGTACAATGGAACTTTTTGGAGGCTCATAGTTACAGGTCAGATCTGTGGAGAGGCAAATCCACTTTCTGAATGTTTTTTTTTTCATAGACTGTATAAAGAAGTGGACTAAGTGAGTGTGACGTCAGCCATAGCGTTCGGAACAAGTCAAATTAAGCTCATCGAGGCTAGAAGTTACAGGGGCAGATTTGGAGCCGAGTAGCCAACCCGGGGTGAGGCTGTTGAAGGTAAGGCAGGGCAACGCTGTCAATCAAACCGGACCTCAGAGAAAGAAAGCGCCTGATTTGTCTGTTATTAATGTTCATATCTTGAATTACAGACACAATAGTAAATAAAAACACCAGGATCACGTAGAGCGGGTTAATACGAACATTTTAAGACCAAAATGACGAGTCTGACAGTAGCAGTTACAGAGAGAGGTCAGTTTTTCAATGTAAAGTGAATTGAAGCCAAAGTCAATGGAGCCGGAAGTGCGCCCATGATCACTTCCTGTTTGGAACACGGCACCTAGCAGGTTAGCTATGTTTATTTATATATACAGTCTATACATTTTTTTTAATGTATATTTAAACAATAGAAACAACCATAATGAAATAAATTGATATTTAATTCAATACTGTGGAACATTCAAGTCCAAAAATAGCATCTCAATGGCTCAGAAAAGTTCCATATTGCATCTTTGATTTTCTGACCACGTCTGAAATACCTGGAGTTGTGTTTGTTTCATTCGTACATCCTGCAAAGACACTTTCTTATTTTAGATTTAAACTCTCTGAGACAGTGGTGTTTGAGCTCTCTCTAAACGGCATCACTCCGCTGTGTGTGCCAACGCTGGTTATTGAATGTGCAGGAGACAAAATCAATCAAAACCAAAAGAAAATAGTTTTCTACAAACAGATTTTTATATAAAACATGAAATACCAATTCTAAAATGTCAGAGGCAGTTTTAAAACTCAGAGTCAAAGAAATGTGCATTTAGAATTATAATCGATCTTCAGCCCAATTTGGAGACCTATGTTTTTATTACTTAAACTTTTTACCATTACAAGATAGAGACTAGTGATGACGTTCATGAATGAATTGGTTCTTTTGAAGAATTCCTTAATGTGAACGGATGAAACCGGATCTAATAAAAAAAAAAAAAAAATTGAAAGGCAAAGCTCTCGATTTACTGGTTGATCTACTGATGGTCATGAGCTTTGGGTAATGACCGAAAGGACCAGCGTTCAAATGAGTTTACTCCGCAGGGTGGCTGGGTGCTCCCTTAGAGATAGGGTGAGGAGCTCAGTCACATGGGAGGAGCTCGGAGTAGAGCCGCTGCTCCTCCACGTCGAGAGGAGCAGCTGAGGTGGCTCGGGCATCTATTCCGGATGCCTCCTGGACGCCTCCCTGAGGAGGTGTTTTTTCTGTTCCCATTGAAGAGCCAGGACACGATGGAGGGACTGTGTCTCTCGACTGGCCTGGGAACGCCTCGGGATCCTCCCAGAAGAAGTGGAGGAACTGTGTGTGAAGACAGAAGTCTGGGCCTGCTCAAACTCCTGCCTCCGCAACTCGACCTTGGATAAGAGGAAGAAAATGGACGGATCAATTCTTTTTGTTTCTAATTTTTATTCCGATTAAAACTGAACCAGCACAAGAATCAGAACAGAAAAATCAGAACACAAGAATCAGAACAGAAGCTGAACCAACACAAGAATTAGAACAAAATAATCAGAACAGAAGCTGAGCCAATATAAGAATCAGAACAAAAGAATCAGAACAGAAGCTGAACCAACACAAGAATTAGAACAGAAGAGTCAGAACAGAAGAACAGAACAGAAGCTGAGCAGATGACACGAGGGAGAGATCTGTGAACAAAAACAGATTTAAGACCATAATAACAGTTTTTAAATTATTATTGTTATTATAGTCCAGCGTTTTATTTGAAAGGGTAAACTCACTCCCACTCTCAGCTTGAACCACATCTGAGCCTTGGTCATGTCTCTATGTGATTCTATGTGATTAGTTTGTAGATAAAATGAGCTCTCACTTTGGCTTCTATCATATAAATAAATAGAAAAAAAAAGCCAGTCTTTTGAACGTCTCTTTGGAATGAATGGATCCAAAAGATTCATCTCTATAAGTGGCAGTTTCAAATACACATGGCCATTGTAGGGAAGTACTAAATATTTGTTTAACTTTTAACTTCTCAATGTGAAAAGTGCTGTATTCACAATAAGGTACTTTGGATTTTTTTTTTTCCAAAACTTTATTTAGTAACATTATTTGGAAAATAAACTTGTATAAATGCATGGTGCTGAAAAAAATAGAAAAGAAAATGTATACGAGTCAAAGAGAAGGCTAACAGACAAACTACAAAACCCAGCAGGTCCCTATGGCCTGGCAAGTCCAGACTGATCTCTCTCTGTATGATTTATATTTAGATTTAGATTAATGTCAGTCTGGTCTCACATCCTCCGTTGTGTCTCAAGCCCGGTCAAATCCAGTGGTGGAACGTAATGAAGTAAAAGTATTAAACTATTGTACTTAAGTATAAATTTTAGGTATCTCTACTTTACTTAAGTACAGTTTACAGTGGATACTTTGTACTTTTACTTCACTACATTTGAGAGCAGGTATCTGTACTTTCTACTCCACTACATTTTTGAACTGGACTGAAAAGTAAAAGTATTTATTATTACAGTTTGAGACCTGCTGAAAAGGCTGCGGGTTTATTTTTAACACGTTTCATAATTTGGCAAACAAAAATATACAGATAAAAAGAGATTGAAAAAAATGATCAATTCAGTTGTTTCTGCTGAACAAAATTCAGCTCAAATCTTTATCAAAATCACTACATTTATTATTGATCTGAAAATCTGCACAAAATATTTTTACATTTTACTCTTAAAGTACATTTGTAAACAGATACTTTAATAGTTTTACTCAAGTAGATTTTTTCATGTGATGCTTTTACTTTTACTTGAGTATTTCTTTGCTCCGATATGTGTACTTTTACTTAAGTAACAAAATCGCGTACTTTTTCCACCACCGGTCAAACGTGATCATCCAATCAGATCCATTTATTTCAGTGACACGTGAAACGAAGGAGCTCATTGGTCACCTATGATTTACAAACAAAATCACATTTCTCTCATCTCAGATTAACAGAGTTTAGGCTTCGCTCATTGATTCTGTAGAAATCCGGCATGTTTTTCAGCCCCCCGTGATATTTTTTTCCTTTATTATTTCCAATATGGACGGACCATGCTTGTCCCTGATTGGCTAATCCACCTGTCAATCACGCCCATCTGAAAACAGGGAGATTTACCGCCGACCAGACTCACATCTTCAAAAAGTACTCAAGAATTGTGTGTTCTGGATCCCAGGCAAGGTCAGCTAGTCTCAATAAACACGTGTAAGACAAAACACATGTTGCGAGGTATTCAGGTGTTCAGTATTCTGTAGCTAAACACATTTTCAAACCCCAACGCTGCACACTGCATTACTGTATGTTCCAGTAAGCCATGAGAGCTCCAGCCAAGTGAGGACAGTCTGAGTCCACTTCTCCCTTCCCATAGTAGTATATAGGCCCTGTTAGCCTGTGGGCAGCCTCTGAACGACCCCCTGCTGTAGATAATAGCCATGTGCACCAGGAAGCTAACACGTAGCTTCCTTAATAAACCCAGACCCCCCTCACCTGACGACGGCTGCTAATTACAAACCAGTACAAGGGAATAATTAGCGACTGAGTCCGTGTTTACACAGTGTGAAAAGTGCTGTGCGCTTGTCCAGTTAGCCAGTTCCATTTACACGGCAGAAGTTCTATTTGAAGTGCTAGTTTAAACCAATTTAGGCTTATAGAGATCTTCTTTTACAGTTAAAGTGATACAGGGATACGTAAACATAATAGCTGTTCAGAGGCTAGCCACTGAAATGTACTTTTTTGCTATTTCATTGGCCGATTGGTAGATTTTGTGCAACTATTGCATTCAGACAATATGACAGTGGCTCAGTTGGTGGAGTGTTTGTGCACTGATCTGAAGGTTGGCGGTTCGAATCCCGCTCTTCACGTAAACATCATTGGTCGAGCGGTCAGATCCACTCACCCACAGTTTGGCGGTGCGATTCCAGCTCCCACAGATGAATGCTGTCGTTGTGTCCTTGGGAAAGACACTTAACCCACGTGGCCCCCAGTGTCCGTGTACACTGGTGGATGAATGTGTGTGTGAATGGGTGAGTGGTTCCTTGATGTAAAGTGTTTTGAGTTTTGAAGGTAGAAAAGCGCTGTATAAAAATGTGACCGTTTACCATTTAGGTATATGATTTGGATGTAACAGGCCTACATAACTACTAAGATGTAGATAAGTAGATTAGCATTAGCTACCGCAGTTGCAAATTATCCTCAAATAACTTTATAAATGCTAACAAGTACTAATGCTACTTGCTAGGCCTATATCAACATTGCCTACGTAGGATCTTACTTAGGAACATAGAACAAATTTGGAGTAGCATAGCAGGTTTTGTTAAAATTTAAAAAAAATATACTGAGATAAAACATCCCTCCATTTGCCTTGTGTAATTGTAGCAAAAAAAACTAAACAAAACAAAACAAGGGATGTGGTAAGCTAGCCTTTTCTATGTGGACTATTTCTTTAAATCAGACCTATTCTGCAAAATGGACTTTTCAGATCTTTTAAACATGTTCTAGTTGAGTCTCTGAAGTTATATTTAGAGTGATTCATGTTTAATCTTTAATCGCATATTTTCAAGACGCCATTTTGCCGATCTACCCATTTTCACCTCCACCGTTACACGCCCACTGTGACGTACGCACTTCCTTCTCCAGTTTTATTTTCTTAGTCGGTGACACTTGTAGGATTTGGCAGCGTTGTGTAGTAATTTTTGTACACATTTTTTAAAAAATGGGATGCTCGCTAGTGTGATGTGCAGCTATCCATAGGAGGGGCCGACAGCATGCGGCGCTTTGTTGTGATGACGTTTACAGCGATGTCAGCTCCCATTGGCCATTTTATTACGCCGTTTTAGATGAATATGATTATGATGATTTAAAATGTGCAAATTATAACATAATGATCCGCGGGTGTTGTAGATTATAACTATAGCGCGGACACAAGCTCAATATGGCTTCTTTAAAAATCGTTGTAGAACTTGAATAGCACTGCAGCGTTCACTCTTAACCTAAGAACAGCTCAGTGTTGCTTGGGGATTGTGGGCTTATCTATTAGCTTGAAGTCTGTGCGAAATGACAGCTCTTTTAAATACACGAGTTCTAAAAGCGTCTTGCTGTGCACAATCTTAGAACTTAACCGTCTTAATGTGTAGAAACGTAGCTTTGTCGGAGCCAGTCGGGTTGATTTGCTACACCATAAAACATTATTTCAAGTCTTGGGGCGACATCAAACTTTTCACTATTTAACCGTGTTGTCACCATATGCCTTTAGCTGCCAGCGCTGGATTACAATGCGCTTTGTGGACAGCCAAAGGGATTATCCTGTCTGCCTCTCTCTCCATATGTTTCTACAGGGAGCCTCCCAGCTAGCACCAGAGCTAGCACACAGAGCAGACCACCCACCCACCTACCACATAACTGCACTGTATGGCTGCTTCCCATTAGCCGATATGGACACGCTGGTTCAGTTGCCCCCGGGATTCTTCCAGCTTCATAGCCTTAAAACCGTGCCAAAATAACAGCTTAGCATATAGCGCTAGCATGTCAGAGAAGCAATGACCCAAATTAGACATGGCCTGAAACGACACGCTTGGGCAGTGTGTGTGTGTGGAGAGTTACAGCGTAGGCTAACTGTCAGCGCTCCACTGTTATGGCTAAACGGGCATTTTCCACACCAGAGGATATGAAAATAGAGCCAGTGTTATGTGTGTTAGCGTAGCGTTTTTACAATGTTGATCTGTGATATGCTTTATGTAACAGGACAATGACATCATGGTGCTTTTAGCGTGTTAGCTTGTGCGCTGCAAAATGATTCAAGGCGAACAGCAATCTACTGGTAGATACAACACATAGAGAACCTCCAGTGTTAGCAAAGAGTGTTTTGTAGTTGCTCAATATAATTTTCTATTGGTAGATTTTGAGACCAGACGTCCTTCCTTCCTGTATCAACCATGCTACACAATGAAGGTAAATGGTTTAAATTACTCTTAG
>JACM01023652.1:0-11110 GCA_000787095.1 Periophthalmodon schlosseri
CCCCTAACCTCTGACCTCTGACCCCTGACCCACCTGCAACTCCCTGTCCACTGCCTCATCTTTAAATATTTGTTCATTTTAGCATAACTTTGCAAAACCCTCACAGAGATAAAACTGGACAGGAAGTAGTGACGCTCACAGTGAGGTAGAGGGCGCTGTTGTGCGCGGAGCCTGTTAAATATCCACAATGAATCATGTTAAATGTAGATGTATTTTAAGCAGTGGTCTCATGTTGAACCTTCATTATGTGAGTGTAAGTACTTGTTTACGCAATAATAATCATTTTATTAGATGGAAATAACTTGCTCCACAATGGCTGTTATTGTGTAGAACTGTATTACTCACAAACATTACAAAATATTTAGGTCAGCTGTTCTGTATTTTTACGTAATTCTCCTAAGTTGTGCCTGTAAGCGGCATAACACTGTCAGTCAGATTGTTTTCAGTAGAAATATTTAGAGCAGCCTTCCGCCGCAGACTTCCTGTACAGCCTGCTGATAAACACTTATTGTACATTTATCAAACTCAAGATGGAGAGGAAACATAACTGAACACATCCCTGTGTTTTTCCGTCTCACCTGAGCGGCTTTGCTTCTCGTTTGTCTGTCAGAGCAAAAATGTGGGTCAAGCCAACTCACTGTGGATCACAAGAACGTTCCAAGCAGCCTCTGTTTGTTTTTTATCTTATTACTTAAACGCGTCGTATCTCGTTTGTCTCGCTCTGCAGATCGTCAGCCGGCTGCACATCCAAAACGCCACCGTTTCCGTCGTGTACAAATGCACGGCTGAGAACAAAGTGGGCAGAGACGAGCGCCTCGTCTACTTCTACGTGACCAGTGAGTACGGCTCAGGGACGGGAGCCGCCGTTGTGATCCACTTCTTTTATTAACTGTCATCTTCAGGGATTACTGTCGCTCTCCTCTTTCCCGCTTTGATGTAAAATAGTAAAGCGTTTCACGGCGTCTGTGTGATCCCATTGTCAATATTAAACTTTAGTTTGTTGTTTTAAAACGATTGTCAATAATATAAGTATATGAAAATGTATCTGTAAGGGACGACTTCAAAACCTGCCAGAATCCCTCAGGTGCTCGTTTATCACTGATACTGGAGCATTTAATAGCAGATCACATGACTGCGTGAGGCTGAGGACGAGCCGCACCAAAACTGAGACGGGAAAGAGGATTTTAGTTAGTTTAGTTAGTTTTGCTTCAGAAAAATGGAAAACACTCCAAGAAAAAGCAAAACTGGAGACTTTAATGACACAATCGCAATGTAATAATCTGGTAATGAACTTTTATACACACACCTGCTCCTGTTTTTAATGTTTTCTATGGACTTGTATTTCTTGTTTTTGTTTTTTTTGTTTGTTTTCCTGCTTTTATTGTATTTTAAACAGGGCTCCCGTGAAAAAGAGAGTCTAAGTTGGGTTCCCCTGGATAAATAAAGATAAATACATAAATAAGCCTGTTCCACTGGGCCATGATGGGAGAGTCTGAAACGATCTCTTCCATATTCGCCCGTGTTTACGTTATATAAATTACAGCCATATAAATAGCCGACATTTGCATTCATTAATGCAAGTACTTTGAAGTTTGCCCCATACTTTGTCCTGACCCTCGCGTCTCCCGTCCACAGCTGTCCCCGAAGGCTTCAGTGTGAGCGTGTTACCCTCTGAGGGCCCTCAGGAGCAGGACCGCGTGTCTCTGTGCTGCAGCGCCGACAACTACACCTACGAGCGTCTGCAGTGGTACCGCCTCGACCCGCAGACCCTCCCTCAGGAGCTGGAGTGTCGGAGCGTGCACCTCTACGCGGACTCGCTCCGCGGGCGGCTCTCGTTCCGGGCCCCGTCCAACAGCTGGGTCCTGGACCACACCATCGCCTCCGTCCGGCTACGGGACGAGGGCCATTACGTCTGTGAAGCCCAGAGCCGCCGCACCGGAGACAAGCAGTGCCTGTTTAGATACGTCTCAGTGAAAGGTGAAAGTCAAAAGAACAAGGGAATAGAAACTAATGAAAGCAGGAAGCGCAGCCCCTCGCGGTGCATCCACAGGTCTGCTCTTTGTTGTGTTTCAAAAATAACAGGAGTAAAAATACACAGTTACAAACAGCCGTACGCAGCCGCCTCGTATTCACTCCTCGAGTTAGATTTCATCAACATGTAGTGACAGAAAACAGAGCTACAGGGCGCCGGAGGGCTCAAATCCACAAACACGTTTCACCTCTTTCATGTTGGGAGCTGCTCACTGTATTTTCGCCCGCAGGACGCGTGTACATTTAATAGGATTTCTTGACCTTTGGCCTTTGTATGATCACATGAGCGCACACTCCTTCTGTTTGGTTTATTTCTTATTCTCTTATTCTCTTATTCTCTCGTGCGCAGCTCTGGAGCCGCCCCAGTACAAGCGAAGCCTCACCAACCAGACGGTGAACGTGACCGAGTCCCTGAGAATGGAGTGTGACGTGGAGGGCAGACCTTCGCCGCGCCTCTCCTGGTTTAAAGACAACCAGCCTCTTCACCAAATGTCAGGTGAACATACGCCCACGGAGCTGTCACGCGTTTATGCAACGGCACCGCCGCCCACCGGCCCCCGAGCCGACGGGGGACGCGCCGGGGCACCTGCAGAAAGGCGGCTCACGTTGATCGATGCGTATGGATCAAATTCAGCTCTTGGAACGGGCAGAAAGAGAGATTGTGGAGTTGTGCTGCAGTGGGCGGCGGCGGCGGCGGCTGCGTGTCAGACGTACAAAACAGTTCTAATGGTTATTTCAAACTCCATGTGGTCTTGTGTTGCTCAGCATAGCTTGATATTCACTTATTGTTCCATTGAAAACGTTAATGGGTATTTCAAACTGTCAGAGCACATTACATCCACCGGCCGTTTCTTCTGTCTCTCGGATTGTTTTCAGATCAATACGGCACAATTAGATTGAATCGGGAATAGAGTTTTACAGCTCTATTGCAGTAGCTCTCATCGTGCAAAGTATAAATCAAACATCATAAGTTAAATACATTTCTCTCTCTATTTGGAGGCGACAGTGGCTCAGTTGGTAGAGCGTTTATCCACCGAGTCGAAGATCGGTTCAAATCATCAAACATCACTGAAAGATGATCCCGTGGGTCAGATCCAGTGACCCACAAGTCGGCGGCGCGATTCCCGCTCCCACAGATGAATGCTGTCGTTATGTCCTTGGGCAAAACGCTCAGCCCCCAGTGTCTGCGTACACTGGTTTATGAATGTGTGCGAGATTCTTGATGTAAAGCGTTTTTGAGCCTTGAAGGTGGAAAAACGCTATATAAAAATGACCATTTACCATTTATTTATACTCCGGTGTGACTTATACTCGCACCGGAGTGTAAATAAATGGTAAATCGAGTATAAATAAATCTTAAATCGAGTATAAAGAAATGGTAAATGGTCATGGTATAAGTATAAACCTATTTTCTGGAGTATAAGTCGCGCTGGAGTATAAGTCGCACCAGCCAAAAAAATGCATAATAATGAAGAAAAAACCCCATATATTTCACATATAAATCACATCTGAGAGTATAAAAAGTGCGACTTATAGTCCAGAAAATACGGTATTTTTAAATTACTCTGATCCCACTGACCCTTAAGCCCCACCGCTGAGTGGCGGCACTCGCGCTGCCCTTCCTCCAGTGTTTAATATGCAAATGAGTCTTGTTCACTTCAGTTTCTAATCTGAAACAAGACTATTTTTGCTCGGTAAAATTAATATGTCAGCGTAGATTAAAAGTGACCCAGAGCGGACCCTGCTGCAGTTTACCATCAGCTTGTTCTATTTATGTGACTCCAGAGTGTTCAAAATCACAACAGTGTTTTGCTTACGCTGTATTAACCGTTAAAGACTATTCATTTTCGTCGGGCAATTTATAATTTTCTTTAACAATTCAACCCAAAAGCGTCTGAGCACACGGCTTTGGGTCCACCCACGGCAACGCGCCGTTCATCAGACGTGCCGTTCGGCGCCGGCGACGAGGGCGCGAACGGTGAGACCAATGCCGCGCGCACACACACATGCCCCGCGGACGGCTTATTAGCTCCGCCCGTCTCCGTCGCTACATCTGTGAGTGTGAGCGGGTGACAGGTGAGGAGGGGCGCGACAGCTGACGCTCCCGTGGGTGGCAAAGATCACAAAAGCAACGCCAGGGCTTTTAATACGACTGATTAATATGTATTTCTACTGATTTGCATATTTACGTTTTTTTTTTTTTGTGAAGGCATCCAGCTGCAAGACGCAAACCGCACGTTGAGTATACAGCGCGTGAGGGAGGAGGACGCGGGGCTGTACACCTGCGTGGCGTGTAACCAGAGGGGCTGCGTCCAGTCGTCGGCCGCCGTACGAGTTGTGGGTAAGAAACGATGAACGGAAGACTTTTTATTAAGGCTGGGTATCGTTAAGATTTACCTCGATACATGGGCCACGGTACGGCACATATCTCGATAAGGTACTTTTTAGATTTGATGCAATAGGATACGATGTATTTCAAATCGATTCGATATAATTCAATGAAAATAAAGGCTTTCGTGACCTTTAATGATCAGCCCCATTTTCACAAAAAATAAACATTAATGGTGCATTTATCTTCGTTTACTGAAGATGAATGAACGTAAAGTGCATTTTGTTTGGTGCATTTTACAAACTAGAAGAAACATCAAAACTGTTCCATGGTCAATATTATTCATCCACAGCTTATATCAGCTCCACATTCACATTTACACAGGGACATGTGCAGTTTAACGGCTCTAAAGGATCACGACATATCGATTAAAACAACTGTGATACTAAGAGTTTTTGTTAAACCACTGTCTGTGCAAAGCTAATGTGAAATACACCTGTTTTAATCGTCAAAACAGTGAATCAAACGTCAAATGTTCTGCATAAACAAGATTCTTTCCTCTAAACAAGCCACACAATAGAGGAGGGGTGTCCAAACTAAGGTAGCAGCCCTCGGACCATTTTTTATTGGCCCTCAGGCCTCAGTTGAACTGGCCCAATTGATCATAATCAGTACTTTTTACGGCAAATTTGAGTAAATCCATTAATACCACTATAACCTAAATAACATCACACTGCATTGTCATACAGACGTAAAATTAATGTTTCAAGCCTTATTTATGATGTCAAAACTATGTTAAATGCACCATCTGAATTATCCACTGGACTGACCACTGGTCTGTCGCCCTCCGTGTCGAATATTTTTCAAGATATGGCCCTCGGTGAGAAGAGTTTGGGCAGCTCTGCCATAGAGCTGTGACAGAATAATATGGTAAAATATAGTTTAAAAAATATCAATACAGCAGCCCACGATATCGATACTGTATCATTAAATTAAACAATACGATATATCGATATTTCAGTATTTTTGCACACTCCTACTTTTTCTTGTTGTTTTGGAGAAATGTAAAACCAGAAAAATGTCGTCCATTGTCTAAAGGAGACGGTGTAATTCTGCCTCTGAAACTTTAACTATAAACATCGTCTTTATGCTTTAACTCTGAAACCTGTTCAAATATTGCTCGTTTGTGGTGCAGTGGTTCACGGTGAGGGTCGTGTTTGTTTCAGCGATCTGAAGGTTGGCGGTTTGAATCCCGCTCCCACAGATGAATAGTGTTGTTGAACCCACCTCGCCCCAGTGTCTGTCTGTCTGTCTGTGTGTGTGTGTGTGTGTGTCTGTGTGTGTGTGTGTGTGTGTCTGTGTGTGTGTGTGTGTGTGTCTGTGTGTGTGTGTGTGTGTGTCTGTGTGTGTGTGTGTGTGTGTCTGTGTGTGTGTGTGTGTGTGTGATGGGTGAGTGGTTGCTTGATGTAAAGTGCTTTGAGCCTTGAAGGTGGGTGGCTCTCAGCCTCTTTCTCCCCATTTTATGCTATGACTGTGCTGTCGAATAAAACCTTCAGGCCAGAAAAAAATGTAAAAATACATCTGTAAAAATAGATTATTAAAGGACGAATATGACTCTATTCTCTGTTCTCTGTTCTAATGTCGTTTCCTCGTCACAAACAGACCTGGAGTTGTGTTTTGTTTCATTCACGCATGTTTAACACACAAACCCTGCAGATTTAGGTTCTAGAGTTCTTCTCTCAAACAGAAAACACTCCGTTCCACCTTGTGATGTCATCAAGTGGTGATACAGGAAGTGCTCCTCCCGCTGTGTTTTTAAGCTCCACACACCTTCACTAGAATCATTTGGATAATTTCAGTCCTGGAATTGCCGATCTCTCCTGACCTAAAGTTAAAAGGAGCTGTTAACTTGAAAAAACTACCGCTTCATGACATCACAAGGTGGAACAGAGCGTTTTCAGCTTTGAGTAACCCTTTATTATTAGTCTGTCTACGTCTCCAAACATGTGTGAATGAAACAAAACACAACTCCAGGTCTGTTTTTGAGGCGGTAACAGCTTTAGAACAGCACTTAAACCTCACAAGAGACAGTTTTGTGTAATTTAGAACCTTTAAGATATTCATTAACGTCAATATATCGCCCACCCTGTTGGTAACGCGAGACATGCCACAGTCTCATTTATGCAAGAGGTTCTTGGACGCCTCCGAGCTCACTTCACTCATCCCGAATCACATCCCATTCTCCCGTTCACATTTACAGTCAAATCAAAGCCATTGACTCCTGGCACATTACGGATTCAGGGGGAACATCTAATGAGCTGCTCTGAGGGTTTGTTGATGAACGGTTCTTACGGATCCAGCTGTAACGTAAAGACTAAAGACGGGAGGATTAACATAAACCGCCACATATTAAGCCACTGTTCGGTGATTTAAAAAAAGCCGTTGAAGTGTGGGCTTGAAATTTGATCTTAAAACCGAAGAATAATCAAATTCTCCGAGATTGTCCGAGGTAAAAGTCGCACGTAGCTCGACAAGGGGTTTTAAAACCAAACTGTCCTCGCTGTTTAATGCGAGTTGGACGCTTTTTTACCGCTGCACCAGTAGCGAGAATTTATCAGAGGTTTTCCAAAATGTTGCAAAAGCCAACTCGAAATTTTCATCAGACGGTCCCAGGAGCCCCTTTACCGCCCGGCCTCTGTTCACTGAGCGGTTACTTTAATTTTGTAAACTTTTGCTTTTAACGAGGCTTACACGACGTTATGTTTGGTCCCACGCTCCCCCCCGCGACACAGTTGGACGGTTTGTGTTGTACGAGAAAATGTTATTTACTGAGTCACCTTTCTTTAATTAAAGTATTTGTTTAAAGCCGCACGGACGAGTTAAGCATTTTAAATACAACATTACAGGTCCGAGGCGCGTTAATAACGAGACGGAAAACAGTTTGTAGATAAAACAAAAACACAAAAAAATAAAAAAAATGAACCATGAGTGAGCGTTTATGTGTAGCGTGTGTGTGTGTGTGTAGCCAAATCACCTTTTTTCTTTTTAACGCATAAAAATATTGACTCACTTTTTGTGTTTTTCCAACCGAAGGCTCGACGGACAAAGCCAACGTGGAGCTTGTGATTCTGATCGGCACCGGGGTCATCGCCGTGTTCTTCTGGGCGCTGCTGATCCTCATCTTCTGTAACGTGAAGCGGGTGAGGAGCTGAATGGTTTTCTGTTTTCTTTGTGTGTGTGTGCGCGCGTGAGACTCGTGTAATCAAACTTACGACTATTTTAACCTCCAAACAACATCAGAGCGAGAGCAAAGACAAACATTTCAAGTGTATAATTTGTCCCAGAGGAATCAGACCCGAACCAATTACAGGTCGACTGCTTTTAGTTTCACAACATGCTCATCCAGAAATGAAGATGAAAAGAGATATAAACGTATTTCTGGATCAATTTGAAGTTCTTTGGTTTCTCATTTTTGTGTATTATTTTTAAGGACAATAGAGCTGTAACAAAAAACAACAAGTTATAATTTACTTTATATTTTTTTATGCCAAATCAATGCTATTTCTGAGTTGATAAATGGTCTGATTTTCACATTTTTCCACCTTCAAGGACTCAAACCACTCACTCATTCACACACACGTTCATACATTAAGTGTCTTGCCCGAGGACACAACGGCAGGGTTCATTTGCGAGAGCTGGGAAAGCACCTTTGCGAGAGCTGGAATCGCACCGTCAACCTTCAGAGCAGTGGACAAACACTGAGCTCCTGTCGCCCGACTATAATTCACATGCCAAATCAGTGCTGTCCCTGAGTTGGTAAATGGTCAAATTGTCACATTTTTACGTAGCACCTTTCCACCTTCAAGGACTCAAACCACTCACCCATTCACACACCAGTGTACGCAGACACTGGGGGCGAGGGGGGTTAAGTGTCTTGCCCAAGGACACAACGGCAGCATTCATTTGTAAGAGTCCTATTATAATTTAGTTGGTAAATGGTCAGATTTTCACATTTTTACACAGCGCCTTTTCACCTTCAAGGACTCAAACCATTCACCCATTCACACACACATTCACACACCAGTGTACGCAGACACTGGGGGCGAGGGGGGTTAAGTGTCTTGCCCGAGGACACAACGGCAGCATTCATTTGTGAGAGGCCTATTATAATTACTTGGTAAATGGTCAAACTGACACATTTTTATGTAGCTTCTTTCTACCTTCAAGGAACTCAAACCACTCACCCATTCACACACACATTCACACACACACACTGGGGACGAGGGGGGTTAAGTGTCTTGCCCAAGGACACAATGGCAGCATTCATTTGTGAGAGCCCTATAATAATTAGTTGGTAAATGGTCAAACTGACACATTTTTATGTAGCTTCTTTCTACCTTCAAGGAACTCAAACCACTCACTCATTCACACACACATTCACACACACACACTGGGGACGAGGGGGGTTAAGTGTCTTGCCCAAGGACACAACGGCAGCATTCATTTGTGAGAGCCCTATAATAATTAGTTGGTAAATGGTCAAACTGACACATTTTTATGTAGCTTTTTTCTACCTTCAAGGAACTCAAACCACTCACTCATTCACACACACTGGGGGCGAGGGGGGTTAAGTGTCTTGCCCGAGGACACAACAACAGCATTGATTTGCGGGAGCTGAATTCGCACTAAACTGTGTGTCAGTGACGCTCAACCAGTGACGTTTATGTCTAGAGACTGGATTCGAACCACCAACCTTCGCACCAGAGGGCAAACACTCTACCGACTGAGCCACCACCATCGCGCTATTATGAGTCACGCCAAATCACTGCTTCCCCTGAGTCGTATCTGTGACCAGTGCGAAGTTCTTACTCTGACAAACACAGACACACGTTACATAATCTGTTTGTCTCCTCCAGGTGAACCCCGTCGACATAAAGACGGGGTATCTGTCCATCATTATGGACCCGGGGGAGGTGCCGCTGGACGAGCAGTGCGAATACCTGCCGTACGACTCCTCGCAGTGGGAGGTCTCCAGGGACCGGCTCAGACTCGGTGAGGGCCGAACGAAAACATAACGTAACCGAGCGAACGAGCGCGGGGACGGAGGGAGCGCTCAGAGCGGAGACGGTACAGTGACGCTCGAGATGGCCGCGTTTCTGATGACATCACAACGGGCTATAGGGCGATTATATTTAACGCAGACGGGGGCGGGTTAAATTTACGTGGTTAAGATGCAGACGTTTGTCGTGACACGGTGACTTTTTGGGTCTTGTCGCTGATATAAATCATCAGAATCAACATTTGTGCGTTTACGTTTTGGAGATTTCATGGCTAAATGAAGTACTCAGTTTTGTTACTTAAATAAAAGTACAGTTACAGAGGCAAAAAGTAACTCAAGTGAAAGTAAAAGTATCACATGAAAAAATGTAATTAAGTAAAACCTGTTTAAAAATGTACTTTAAGAGTAAAAAGTAAAAGTATTTCACACAAGTGTTGTTCATTTGTTAAGTGTAAATGTAGAGATATTGATTTAAAATGAGACATATTTTGTTCAAAAGTAACAATACAAATCGATTTCTAAGTTTTTCTTGCGAATTTTGCGTATTTATTTTTGTTTTGCTCGAAAACTTTAGTCAGGATGTTTCCACGAACGTAAAAATAACCCCTCAAATCACATGAAAAGTACTTTTTACTTTTCAGTCCAGTTCAAAAATGTAGTGGAGTAGAAAGTACAGATACTGCTCTTAAATGTAGTGAAGTAAAAGTAAAAAGTATTCACTGTAAAATGTACTTAAGTACAGATACCTCAAAATTCTACTTAAGTCCAGCACTTTACTACTTTTACTTCATTACCCTCCGTCTTGAAGTATGACATCATCAAACTGTAGAATCTGAAAACTGCCAAATGAAACAGGAAACAGAAAACATAATTATTTAGTTGATTTTTTTTTACATATTTGCTGATGATGCCAAGTACAAAACTGTTTCAAATCCTCTACGTGTTTTTGTCGGCTACATTTTTATGAAACGCTGCTCTGAACCCGCCGATCCGCACTCGTCCATATTGCAACAGTTTGTTTTCCGAGGGGAGACTTAAACCAGAGGCGGTGGGTCGATGTGTATAAATATTCTTTGTTTTGGTGCCACAGGGAAGGTCCTGGGCCACGGAGCATTTGGAAAAGTAATGGAAGCGTCAATCTACGGCATCAGCAAGAGTAACAGTTTGAACACGGTCGCTGTGAAAATGCTGAAGGGTAAGAATGGCTTATACGAGTCTGGTTCCATATTTCTCTGGACCTTGGAAGAGCCTCCTGATGCTTAATCATTAAAAACAGCTTTTCCCGGAAGCCATTTTTGCATCACCGGTTTAAACATTTAGGCATCGCGTATGTTTCTTTCAGACGGAGCGACGGCCAGCGAGCACAAAGCCCTGATGTCGGAGCTAAAGATCCTCATTCACATCGGGAACCACCTAAACGTCGTGAACCTCATCGGCGCTTGCACGAAACCCAACGGTGAGACGCGATCACAGACTGTGTAAAGAAGCGGACTGAGCGAGTGTGACGTCGCCGGGCCCCGGGGTCCAAACATGGCGCCCATTCAGTTCGCCGGGCCGCGCTCAATGGCGCATGTCGCTAGTTTAGCCTTTAGCGGCTCGGTACATCCGGTCCTGTCCATGGACCATGTGCAGCTGAGCTTCTCCCCGTGAGACTTTGAGTGACAAGAGCGAGCGGCTGCGAAGGAGGCAAC
>KN477743.1:25399-41528 GCA_000787095.1 Periophthalmodon schlosseri
GGACTAAACCAGGACTAAGAACTAAACCAGGACTAAACCAGGACTAAACCCGGACTAAACCAGGACTAAGAACTAAATCTGGACTAAACCAGGATCAAACCAGGGCTAAACCTTGACTAAACCAGGACTAAACAAAGACTAAACCAGAACCAGAAACTATGACGTCAGGTATGCACACTCCACTCAGAGAGATCAGGAGTTTAACCCACAACCTCCTGGTGAGAGGGAGGAGACAGAATAACCACTCTGCCACAGTCACTCAGAGAGAACATGCCTACTCCACTCAGAGAGCTCAGGAGTCTAACCCGCAATCTCCTGGTGAGAGGGAGGAGACAGGCTAACCACTCTACCACAGTAACACAGGGAGAGCAGGAGCCTAACCCACAACCTCGTGGTGAGAGGGAGGAGACAGGCTAACCACTCTGCCACAGTAGCACATTTGATGCTATAATATATGCAGCTTGCCTCCACAGACGTGTCAGAGCGTAGCAGAGTTTTAGCCTCAGAGCAAAATTTCGACCCAACACATTTTTGCGTATTTCTTCCCGTGATGAATTGAAATGTAAAATTCATGTGTCCACAGACATTTGGAGCGATCACGGCGTAAACACTCACCTGGCGGACATTTTGTTTATTTATCGTATTTGTGTAGCCCAGTTCTCACATGGCTCCAGTCTAAACTCTGCTGCACTTGTTCATGTCAGAAGTCGTGTGTTTTAAAGGCCCTCTACCTGAGGTTTTCTTGTATTTAAATCAAAGCTATTCTGCAAAATGGACTTTTCAGAGATTTTAACCATGTTATACTTGTTTCCTCTCACTGAGCCTCTGAAGTTGTGTGTAGAGTGATTCGTGTTTAAGTAATCTTGAATCTTGAATTAATTTCAAGACACCATTTTGCTGATCAATCCCTGTTGACACTGTTGAGTCACTTTTTAAAGAAATTGTACTTCTCAGAGTACTTTTCTTGCAGCATACTTTTACTGCTACTTGAGAAATATTTAGTTTGAAGTAACAGTACTGTTACTTGAGTAAAAGTTGTGCTTCCCCTTCTCACTGTGAGTAAGTCTAAAGTGATTTGAGCTTTATGTCGACAATATGAAATGATTTGAACATTTGTGTTTCTTGCAGCTCCTTCAAATATGATTTAGTTTCACTCATTTTTGTGAATATGAAATATTTGAACATTTGTGTTTCTTGCAGCTCCTTCAAATATGATTTAGTTTCGCTCATTTTTGTGTCTATCCTTTGAAAATACCAGATTATGTGCAGTATTTCATGTTTTGTCTTTCAAATTACATGAACTTCACATTATAAATGAGATGTTACATCCTGACAGTTACACTTTAAGGTCCTTTATTACACAAAATTGACACTTGTGAGCTGTAAGTCATGTTGTAATGTTGTTACTTCATCAAAAACAGACCTGGAATTGTGTTTTGTTTCATTCATGTTTGAGTAACACTTTATCATTGGTCTGTCTACACCTCCAAAGCTCAAAATGCTCTGTTCCACCTTGTGATGTAGTTTTCAAGTTAACAGCTCCTTTTACCTTTAGTTCAGTAGAGACTGGAAACTCCAGGGCTGAAAACATCCAAAGGTGTATGGAGTTTATAAACACAGTGGAGCACTTCCTGTATTACCACATGACATCATAAGGTGGAACAGAGTGTTTTCCGTTTGAGTTCTGTTGAGTGTTAAACATGTGTGAATGAAACAACAAAACTCCAGGTATGTTTGTGATGAGAAAACAACATTAGAATAGAGATCAGAAAATAGATGTTGGGGACACTGCAGTGACTCAGGAGCCTGGGATCAAACAAACATAAGGTCAAAGTTACAGGGCAAATGTTCCATCTAAGCTGCAGCAGACAGCCACTCTTCAGACATAAAGCTGCACTATGTCACTTTTCAGCTTATGTCCATGGAGAGTTTGGTGCTTTGTCTGTCATAAGATATATGAATTAGATTTGTTCTGTTGTCCTGGTGGTTATAAACGTTTTTAATCACATTGCATTTTGTATGTCAGGCATCCTGTTGATTAAAGAGGTGTCTCTTTGAATCCACCCCTAAGAAATGGCTCCTCCTCAAGAGAAGAACTATGTGTATCATGGTTTATTGAGACTAAATAGGAGACGCAGACTCAACGAAACCACAGAACAAAGTCTGGAAGATCCACCATCACGGCCGGCAAGTCGTGAAGGAACAAGAAATGTATAGAGACACAGACAATGTGAGAGAGAAAGAGAAGTGGACCAAGAACATCTGAGGAAAACAACGATCATGTAAGAGAGGTGTGTTAAATGAGGTAAAACACTTTGAAAACCACTGTGTACAACAGAACCAGTCTGATTAAGAAATCTGATCAACTGCCTTTGTAATACATGTTTTAAATTGTTTTAAAGAGACTGGATTTAACTCATCTGTCTGGTCACTGTTACCCACTTTCTAGGCAGTCAGGGGCCGGAGGGGGTCTGGTTTGCGGACCACAGGATCTCATGTCTGCTGTTTGCAGATGATGTCCATGGACTGGGAACAGGTCTGAACCAGGACTAAACCAGAACTAAATCAGGACTAAACCAGGACCTGCAACATGTCCTGGGGTGAAGCGACTGGGATAACAATCAGCTCCAAATCAGCTCCAAATCCAAGGCCATGGTTCTTAACCAGAAAAAGGCGGCGCCCTCTCCATGTGGTGGGGAGTCCCTGCCTCAAGTGGAGGCATTCAAGTATCTCGGGGTCTTGTTTATGAGTGAAGATTTTGTTTTGGTTCTGGTTTAGACCCGGTTTAGTCCTGGTTCAGTGAGGGAAGGATGGACCGTGAGACTGACAGTTGGATCGGTGAAGCATCTGCAGTGATGTGGTCGCTGTATCAGACTGTTGTGGTGAAGAAGGAGCTGAGCCGAAAGGCAAAGCTCTCGATTTACCGGTCAATCTACGTTCATACTCTCACCTACAGTCCCTGGTTTATTCTGGTTTAGATCTCTGGTCCTACTCCCACCTATGGTCATGAGCTTCAAAAAATGACCAAAAGGTCGAAATGGGTTTCCTCTGCTGGATGGTTGGGCTCTCCCGCTCAGTCACCCGGGAGGAGCTCGGAGTAGAGTCGCTGCTCCTTCATGTTGAGAGGAGCCGGCTGAAGTGGCTTGTGCATCTGTTATAGGAGGGAAAAAAAGTTTTATTATTGCCCACTCAGGGCTCTGCATTATCACAGTGTTGTTTTTGTTTAGGCCCATATTGAACCTGTGTGTAAAATTTAAAACTCTACAGACTTGACTCAATCACGCATTCTCTGTAGCCGTTAGCATGACTTTAGCATTCTGACTTTAGCCAAACAAACTCCACTTTTCCCATTAGCTTTAGCCCTGGTTGAATTCTTGTCCAATATTTACCCGCCCTTAGACACTTTAGTCCATAACACCGCTAACCATTCATGTATTATTCTCCTGCCTGAAAGTGTGCTTAGAAACAGTCCGGCGCTAGCTGCTGGTGCAATGCTACGTTTACCTTTGGTCCGATTGATTTGCAATATTTATCTGTGTCCGTAGACATTTCACTCAGCATCTAACCTTCCACTGCTCATTTCAGAGTCTGGCTTTATCTTGGTTGAGTTTTTCTTGGGCTGCAGGTGACACGGGGGACTACAAACTCTCCACTCCGAGCTGCAAGTTCAAAATTCCACCTTTAGCGACCGTTAGCGCACAATGCTAGTCTCTTCCTTCACCCGTGCTTGTTTACATTATTTATGAGGCTGTTGTCCTCTTTGGTGTGTGGACGTTCTGAGCTCTGCGTCTGAAGTGAGTTTTCAAAGTTGAGAGAAAGAAAAAGCATAAAACATGATTCTTATGGAGAGGTTTGGCCTTGGACGTGGACTACAGAGATGTGAGGGCAGAAAGAGGAGATAAAACTCTACAGAACAAGAACTGGTTTAGACTGGGTTTAGACAAAGTTTAGTCCTGGCTCAGCTCATTCAATCAAAGATATGATTTAGTCCTAGTGTGTAGTCCTGGTTTAGATTCGTTTTAAAGAGGGAGTATTTTACTTCTATGAGGTATTAACTGCTAACACATAACATATTTAGATCACCGTGTTACCTTTTATTAACATGTTTAATAAGTATCAGTTTTGTTTTGGATACTCTGAGACTCCCCTCCCTTTGCTCTCAGTCCCAGACAGTGGTTCGGAACTTGTTTAGTCCTGTTTTAGATCTGGTATAGTCTTTGAATAGAGCTGCTTTAGTCCTGCTTTAGATCACATTTAGTCCTGTCTTAGACCTTGTTTGGTCCTTGTTTAGGCGCAGTCCTGGTTTAGAGCTGTTTGAGTTATTTTTTTTTAGTTAAGGTGCACTATGTAACTTTTCTGGTGTACGGACTGAAATGTTCCACAATATGGCATTAAAGGTATCTACTTCCATGGAGACAAGCCGGTGACCAAGTTACAGGTCAGATATGTGGAGAGGCGAGCCCCAGGAAGAATTGATGTTTTCAAGGCATGATTTAACGTGCTTGTGTCTGCTCTATAGTTGTAATCTATATATCTATGTTATAATTTGCACATTTTAAATTGCAATATTCATCTAAAACAACATAATAAAAGAAACAAATTCGCTGACTGCCCTTTTTATTTTCATTTGTACCAAAATGACTACACAACCAGACTGTATAAAGAAGTGGACAAATTGAGTGTGACGTCACCCACAGCGTTCAGCTCCAGTCAAATGAAGCTCATCGAGGCTAAAGCAGTTATAGGGGCCAATTTAGAGCCAGGCTCCATATTTGGAATTCCGAATGCGAGTATCATCCTAAGAGCCAATCTGGAGAGAGGTTGTTGAAGGTAACACCCCTTCCCGCCTGCACCGCTCGTTTAGCAGGGAGCGGGTGCTTAGCAACACTGTCAATCAAACCTCTTGCTAACGCTAAAGGGAGTGACCTTGGGGAGAGAAGGCGCCTGATTTGTCTGTTATTAATGTTCATATCTTGATTTACAGACACAACATCAAAATAAAAATACCAGGATTAATACGGGTTAATGTGAACATTTTAAGACCAAAATGATGAGTCTGACAGCAGAAGTTACAGAGAGAGGGGCCACAGTTTCTCAATACAAAGTGAATGGGAGCCAGTGTCGATGGAGCCAGAAGCGCGCCCATAATCACTTCCTATTTGGAACACGGCGGCTAGCAGGTTAGCTATGTCCATTTATACAGTCTATGTACACAACGCAGCCGAATCCTATGTGTATCACTGATTAAGAAAAGAAAATTGGAGAACGAAGTGTGTACATCACAGTAGACGTGTACCGGTGGTTGATCGGCAAAATGGCATCTTGAAAATAAGCGATTAAAAATTACTCAAACATGAATCACTCCAACTTTACCTTTAGTTCATAGAGATTGTAGATTCCAGATCTGACATCACCCAAATGATTCTAGTGAAGGTGTATGGAGTTTAAAAACACAGTGGAGCACTTCCTGTATTACCACATGACATCACAAGGTGGAACAGAGTGTTTTCTGTTTGAGAGAAGAACTCAGCCTAAATATGCAGGGTTTGTGTGTTAACCATGAGTGAATGAAACAAAACACAACTCCAGGTAAAGCTAAAAGTAAAACGACAAATTCAATTTGTCCAGTTAACAGATTTTTGTGATGAGGAAACAACATTAGAACAGAGATGGAGTAATATGGCCCCTTTAAGTTGGTAGGTAAATATGAATTATAGTTTTATACCAACCAAGAAGCAATTTACGAAGAAAAGTTGAAAAATATGTTGAATTACAGGAAATGACATCACACTGGGAGAATACAGTCCAAAAGTTTGGCACAATTTACACAGGACAAACAAATAATAATCTCTGTGACATTAAAGGAGTTTTGGCCTAGTGTACTACATGGTTTCTAGGTAACAGTTATGGAATTTCCTAGTGTGATGTCATGATTTCCAACCAGGAAGTAAAATCAGTCAAAAAGCAGTCAAAATAATTTGCAAAATCTTAAATATAATAATGTTGTTTGTGTTTTAGTAAAATGAGTCTAACCTGTCATAAACACTTTAAATCAAATAGAATTATACTTAAATTATAATGATACAGCAGATTTCAGCGATTCACAGAAGGACCTTTGATTCCAAGTTTGTAGCACCGTGAGACATGGCTAAAGCTAAAGCTAAAGCTAAAGCTAGTGTAAACACAAAATTACTTCCAGTTTATCATTAGCTTTTTCTGCATTTATTTCATTTCTCTTTTTCTCTTCTCTATGCCACGTTTTAGAGTCTCTTGATGCAGTGGGTTTGGATATTTATTTGAATAGGGACAGATACGACAAACATAGATTAACATTTCAGTAATCTGATGCGGGTATCACAGTGTTTGTAGCCTAGGCTAATTCACAACACCAGTCCCTAGAAGAGCTTTTGAAACTGTTCTACTTTCACTAAAAACAATGGGATTAGTTGTAGAAAAAGCAATAAATAAGTGAATTTGTCAAGAGAATCAAATATCAAAATATGTTAGACGTGTTATATTGTGGAAATGTAATCCTTTTGATCTTGGAGTGACACACGCTGTTGCTAACGTGCTAGCTCTGTTTTGTGAAGCTTATCGGCTCAACATATCATCACATCATTGGCGGTTTATCACAAGATCAAGCCAGGGTTTGGTAAGAGATTATTCATTTATGTTTATGTCTGCTTTTTGTCATCTTGTTTTCTCCTGACACTGCGCTCGCTCTTGTCCAGTCGTTCTTGTGTAGCTCCTCCTTAGCTAAAGCGGACCTGGAGCCAGCCGTTGCTAAACCCCACTGGGAGCTAGTACTGTGGGCCACATGAGAGCTCTGAAACAGGGGCGGGGCAGGTCACTTTGGACAGAACCAGCGTTGACATAATGGTTTTGGACTAGTTTGTGAATTTTGATATTGGTTCTGGTTCTGAAAAACATACTAAAACTGTGAACACCTGGGCTGTTGATGCTTTGCAGTGACATCACTCTGGGGGTGTTCTGCATGAATGTGTGTGGTGGAATGTTCAGCAGTTATCATGATGACACAATGCACACGTTAGCAAACACTGTCAAAAAATTTCTAACATGGTCTGAAAACTCAAGAACAAAACAGCACATGTTCAGGAGCCTGTGATCAATCTGAGCGCTCACGGCCTCAGTTAGGTGTTTGATTTTCAACAAAAAGGCGAGAGTGACTCATTGAAAAACTGTTGGCTAATACTAGTTGCTTGTGACTGTAATGTTCTTTGAGAGGGACTTGTTTAACAGCACAAATCAGCTCACCTGTTGTAGTTCCAGCTAAGTCAGTTCTTTCTGATCAGATTGTGTTAAAATAAAGCTCAAATTAAAGTCTGATCAGTTTGGTTAAAATAAAGCTCAAATTAAAGTCTAACTTGAGCAACAGAGCTTTAGACAGAGCAGTGTCATCAGCTAGCATCACACTCCGAGGTAATGTTGATGACATCAGCTGTAAAGTATCAATAGAAGCTCAGTGTGGGACCCCTCAGTGTACTGTATTCTGAATGCTTACAATACTTTTATACAGGGTTGCATTATATTATAGTGAAAAAACATAATAAAGGATTAAATAAAAAAACAACTTTATGTTTGTTGCACTGTTTGTTCTGCATTTATTTATTAGAAAAATTAAAATGGCACATGCCTCATCACAAGAACGGTGTTGTCTATTTTCTTTCCTAAAACAGAGCAGTTTGAAGCCAAAAGTGCGTGATCAGTTTCCGCAGTGTACTCCTTCAGTTGCTGTATCCTGAATAACATCAAATGAAAGAGTAACTATACCGCAGTACAGTTACTCAAAATGAATATTCTGAATACGTATTTTGGATACATGTACTGAGTTACTTCCCAATCCTGTGGGAGCTTTATAGAACTAGAATATAACACTGTTTGTAACTACCATAGACTGTATATATAAGTGGATATAGCTAACTCGCCAAATAGGAAGTGAGCATGACAGCATTGCAAAACGTCCGCTCTCTGCTAAACCAGTGGTGTGGGCAGGAAGGGGCGTTACCTTCAACAGCCTCGCTCTGGATTGGTTCTTTGGTTGCTATGATTCTCGTGGTCGGAATTCCAAATATGGAACTCGGCCCCAAATTGGCTCCTATAACTGCTCTAGCCTCGATGAGCTTCGTTTGCCTGGAACCAAATGCTATAAATGATGTCACACTCACTTAGTCCACTTCTTTATACAGTCTATGGTCACTACTGTAGAAAATAACTGCAGATATTGTTTGACTGGCACAAAGGAGTTTAGCTCAAGTACTTTTCTGAATATACTTTACATCAATTACAGATACTTCTGAAGTCACATTATGCATTTGCCTTTGATAGGCATGATTAGCAGAGTCAGGGTTAGCAGACTCAGGGTTAACAGACTCAGGGTTAACAGACTCAGGGTTAGCAGAGTCCGGTGGCTTGCCCTGGTCCTTGGTTAGATCCGGTTTAAGGACGGACTTTTCCCTGGATTATAATTAGAGCTGTGTGATGGACAGGATAGAGCCACGAGCCAAATGTGCTCTCAGTGCCTGCGGAGTCTACAATGCATAAACCTCAGGACTGCAAACAGGCTCTTCAGATCTGGTTTAGACCTGGTTTAGACCTGGTTTAGTTCTGGTCCTGTCCTAAATGTAAATCATTTTAAATCTCCTACATCATCGTTATAATTTCCTGGTCCTGTTTATCCTGAGGGTAGATTGTGCCACAGTCTCTCTCCACAGCAGACACTTGTGTTGGCTCTGGATCTCCTCACAGTCCCACATGATTCCCATCGGAAAAATGGGAATGTTGCCATCCACAGACATAACAGTTATTAAACTAGCTAAATAAAAATGCTATTTCAGGAAAAACAAACAAACAAAAAACAATATATTAGTAAGATTTCCCTAACCCTAACTTTTACTCAAGTAAAAGTCCTGTTAAACTTTACAATGTAGTATTCAAGTAAGAATACTGTTACACTTTACAATATAGTACTCAAGTACTATATTCATTAAAAATTCATTAAAAATATTACCTAAGTAGAAGTAAAAGTATGCTGCTCGAAAAGCACTCAAAAGTTCCTCAAGTAAATGTAAATGAGTACTACCGACCTCTGCGAATTTTTTCACAACTAGCATGCTAACTGTGCACTTCCTGACTATCCGACAATAAAATGCTCTCTAATTAGATGCAGACAGAACACAGCAGACTTATTTTGACCTCAAGAGCTGCTTATACTATACATCTGTACTGGGGCTCAAAAACATGGAATAAATCAGGCACAGCGCCTTTAATGTTATGAGTCTAAACTGATCCAGAAACAAACATATTTTGAAATGTCAATGAAACATGAAGTGTGTATCTTGATTACCTCTGTTTTGTCACTTTGCCACAGTGAGAAGCTGTTTTTGCGACCGGAGAGTGTAGTTTTGGCGGCACATTCCCCCAGGATTCCCATGGGAACGCCGGGAACGCCGCCCAGCGCAGCCAAAAAACATTCTGCAGTATTCATGTGTGAGCCGAGCCGGGCCAAGCTGAGCCAAGCCAGCAGGATCCGATCCAAAAGCCAAGTCTAACCCCCTCTCTAGAGTCTATAGCCATCATGTCTCTGTAGGGAGGCGCAAATATTACTGATTTTTACAGGAAAAATACACTAAACCAGTCCTAAACTAGTCCTAAACCAGGAGTAAACCAGGACTAAATTAGTAACACTCCACAGTGTGAGTAAATTTAGCCTAAACCAGGAAAAAAAACTAGCCTAAACCAGGACTAAACCAAGCCAAAACCAGGACTTAACCAAGCCCAAATCAGGACTAAACTAAGGTTAAACCAGGACTAAAACCTAACTTAAAGCAGACCTTAATCAAGCCCAAACCAGGACTAAACCTATCTTAAACCAAGCCTAAACCAATCCTCAACCAGGATTAAACCAGGACTAAACCAAGACTAAACAAGAACCAAAGCCTAAACCTAGACAAAATTTTTAACAATCCACATCTACAGTGTGACTAAACTAAGATGAAATTTGAACTAAAGCAAGCCTAAACAAGGACTTCAGGACTCCAGGCAATTCCATAACTTTTGAGGCTTTTAAACTCTCCTAGTTTAGTCCTAGTTTAGTCCTGGTTTAGTGGTTATTTAGTCCTGGTTTAGTCCTGGTTTAGTGCTGGTTTAGTCCCAGTAGTCCCATAGTGCTGGTTCATTGAACTTCAGTCCTGATTTTATCCTGGTTCAGTCCAAATTCTGTCATGTTTAGCCCAGGTTCAGTCCTACTTTAGTCCTGGTTTAGTTCTGTTTCAGTCTAGTTGTCTCAGTCCTGGTTCAGTCCTGGTTTAGTCCTTCATATTGAGGACTATCTGCTTGGCTGATTCCATTTCTGTGAGCGAAGTGTGACCTTTCAAGGCGAGCAGTGACAGGAAGTGGTCTCTGCTCAGACAGGAAGTTGATTGGAGTCTGGTGGAGCAGTGCATTGTGGGACGCTCGGCTGCTCCTCACATTTAACAGTTCCTCCGGGGATTAAGTCCGATCACCATTATTGTGGAGGGTTATAAGAACATCTAGGACTCATATTAGCTCAGACTCAAGCAAGACTAAACCAGGACTAAAGCAGGACTAAACGAGGCCTGAACCTCTACTAAACCAGGACTAAACCAGGACCAAACCACTACAAAAGCAAGACTAAACCAAACCAACACTAAACCAGTACTAAAGCAAGTCTAAAACACTACTTAAAGAGTCTAAATCAGGACTAAGACTGTAATTAAACTAGGACTAAACCAAGAATTATTTAAGCAGGATTAAACATGGCTAAACCAGTTCTATGACTAGCCTAAACCTGGACTAAACAAGAGCCACAGGTTAAACCAGGACTAAACAATCCTCATCTACAGAGTGACTGAACCTAGCCTAAACCAGGACTACACAAGAACCACAGGTTAAACTAAATCTAAGACAGAACTAAACCTAGCCTAAACCAAGACTAAACCAAACCTAAACCAAGACTAAACCTGGGCTAAACCAGGACTAGAAACAAAGGCTAACCTCAGACTAAATTTTGAACAATCCTCATCTAGAGAGTGACTTAACCAGACCTAAAACAGGATTAAACCAGGATTCAACCAAGACTAAACCAGGACTAAACCTACCTTAAACCAGGACTAAACCTATCTTAAACCGGGACTCAACCAAACCTAAACCAGGACTAAATTTAGCCTAAACCAAGACTAAACCTAGCTTGAACCAGGACCAGATCTAGCCTAAAACAGGACTAAACCAAACCTAAAACAGGACTAAACCAAACCTAAAACAGGACTAAATCAAACCTAAACAAAAACACAGACAAATCCGGACTAAACAATTCACAGAGTGGATTAGAGTGAATCTACAGAGTGACATGCCAAGACTAAACCACCACGCAGGCCTAAAGAAGACGTGCAGGTCTAAAGGTGGACTAAACCAGGTCTAAAGGAGGACTAAACCAGGTCTAAAGGAGGACTAAACCAGGTCTAAAGGTGCACTTAACCAGGTCTAAAGGTGGACTAACCCAGGTCTAAAGGTGGACCAAACCACCTTTAGACCTGGGTTAGTAGACTAAACCAGGTCTAAAGGTGGACTAAACCAGCTCTACATTTCTACAGTAAAAGCGTGTTCTATAGTGAGATGTCCAGGAGCAAAAACACATTGAAAATCATGTTTGTTTTTCTGTCTTTTTACGTCTTTCTTTCTGTTTTCCTCCAAATCCCAGGCCTCATTTCCATCCCCCTCTCTCCCTCCTTCTCTCTTGTTTGCACCGCACCACATTATGCTTCCTTTAAGTTGGCCTCAATCGTAGGAACACCTCTCCTTACTCCTGGGGACATCTGAGAGGGACAGCACTTTGGGTCGTCCCTCCTCTCTTTCTCTCCTTCTCTCCCTCCCTGTCTTTTCTCCTCCCCTCCTTCTCTCTTTCTCTCCTCCCTTTCTTCCTCTCTCTTTCTCTCTCTGACGGTAAATCGATGCCCCGGGCTCGTCTCCGGGCCGCGGGGGGGTGGGGAGGGGAGGGCAAAGGTATCGGATTCCAGGTAAAAGAGAAAAGCGTTAGCCGCTAATGGGCTCCTGGGCGGCCATCTTGGGAAGGTCACACACAAACAGCAGCGGGCGGCGCAACACGAAACAGCCCTGCCGTCAATAAATGATCAGGCAGAAGTGAAGAGGGAGGGAGAGAGAGAGGGGGAGGGGGAAGAAGAGAGGGTGAAGGAGAGGGTGGAGAGCAGTGGGAAGAAGAGAGGAGAGAGGGGGAGAAGAGAGGGGGGAAGAGAGGGTGGAGAGGAGTGGGGTGAGGGGGAAGAAGAGATATCAAAGGAGAGGGGGGGAGAGGAAAGGGGAGAGAGAGAGCATGAAGGAGAGGGAGGAGAGGAGAGTGGGAGGTGAGGGAGAGGGGAAAGGGGAGAGGAGAGGGAGAGGGGGAAGAAGAGAGGAGTGAGAGGGAGGAGAGAGGGAAGAAGATGGGGAGGAAAGGGGATTGAGAGGGGGAGGAGGAAGAAGAGATGAGGAATAGGGGGAAAAGGGGGGAGGGAGCGACAGAGGGAGGGAGAGAGGGAGAGGGGGTAGAAGGGAGGAGACAGGGGAGAGAGGGGAGACGGGGAAGAAGAGAGAGAGAGAGAGAGAGAGAGAGGGAGGGAGAGGGGGAAGAAGAGAGGGAAGGGGGGGGGGGGAGGGGAATGAGCGTAGAGGAGAGAGAGAGCAGAGGAGAAAGAAAAAAGAGAGAGAGAAGAAAGAGGGTAGAGGAGAGAGAGGTGAAGAGAGAGAAGAGAGAGGAGAGAGAGAAGAGGAACTAGGGTAGAGGAAAGAGAGAGGAGAGAGAGAAGAGAGAGAGAAGAGGAAAGAGGGTGGCAACTGGGGAGAGAGAAGAGGAAGAAAAGAGGGGGGAGATTGGGGAAGCTAGAGGAGAGAATTAATGAAAGGGGAGAAAAGAGAGGAGAGAAGAGGAGGGGCTTAGGAGAGAGTGAGAGGAGGAGGGAGGAGAGAGGTTATACAAAAGTACACAGAATACATGATGGGCTGTGTGCAAAAAGTGAAAAACACCTAAACACACTCTATCCTCCGGCTAGCGCCTCCTAACCAGAATCCTGGCTCAGGTCTGGAGAAGAATAGCAGCTTTCACCACAGCTGCAGGATGGGTCAAATGTAAATACTCTGCTCACGACAGAGTCTCTGAGTTTTTCTCAAACTGTGGAGCACGAGCTCCTTCAGGTGGGACTGGGACAGTTTGTGGGTTTGACTCATTTAGACTTCATTTAACCCCTTTTTGTCCTCCTATGGGTCACATCTTGTTACAACTACAGTGGAAATGATGTAGTCCACTTTTAGACCTGGTTTAGACCTGGATTAGGCCTGGAATAGTCCTGGTTTAGCCCTGGTTTAGCCCTAGATTAGACCTGGAACAGTCCTGTCATAGACCTGGTTTAGCCCTGGTTTAGCCCTTGATTAAACTTGGAATAGTACTGTTATAGACCTCGTTTAGCCCTAGATTTGACTTGGTATAGTCCTGTTATAGACCTGGTTTAGCCCTAAATTAAACGTAGATTAGTCCTGTTATAGACGTGATTTAGCCCTAGATAAAACCTGGAATAGTCCTGTTATAGACCTAGAACATTCTAAATTGCTTACTACAAAAAACAAGACCATTTATACTCACTTAATACATTAATAGTTCAAAAAACATCAGGACTACAGCTCATCTCCCCTCTTGTTCTTGTGTTCTTAAACATGTGTCCTCCTGCAGCTGTAGTTTCATCATCTCCTCGTCTCAGCTGGGACCTCCTCCTCTGATCTCTCCTCACTGTCACAGAAAATCAGCGTTCTTCTTGTAAACGCACGCGAGAACATCACATCCTCGTCGTAAACACACAGATTCCTCCTCCGTGTCTGAGCGTGTGCTGCAGGACACGCAGGAAGAGACACCAAACACGGGGCAGTAATGAACTCACCTAGAAAAAATGTCTCCAAATGCAGAATGTGTTTGTGAGTTTGCTCCAGGCTTTGGAAACGCTCATCAAAAAAGACACTAATGTAATGTAGAGTATGGTTAATAAAACAGGTACAACAGGCCTGCAGATATAATATTCAGACTTACAGTGGTAAACAAAAGGACAGCAAAACAACACAATAGAACAAATATAAAACACTGAATTTGACTGTAGCCATATACGACGAGTTATTGTTTATAGAGGAGATGAAATACAGCCTTATACAGTCTAGCAGGGTTGTCAAAAGTATTGAAAATCACATATTAATCGATACTAAAACTGATATCGAAACTAGCAACTCATTTGAGCAAGTATCAATACAGCTAAAAATCACATTGACAGGACAAAATTTGAGCTTTCCTTGAGCTTTCGGATCCTGAGCTGTATCAGAACCACAGACTGTATAAAGAAGTGGACTAAGCGAGTGTGACGTCACCCACAGCGTTCAGCTCCAGTCAAATGAAGCTCATCAGGGCTAGCTGTTATAGCGGCTAATCTGGAACCAGGGACCATATTTGTAAATCCAAGAGCGGAAAAAGCCAATCAGGAGCAAGATTGTTGAAGGTAACGGCTGCTCCTTGCTAAACTAGAGGTCCGTGCGCTTAGCAACGCTGTCAATCAAACCTGTTGTTAAGAAAGAGTGGCCTCGGGGGAAAGCAGGCACCAGATTGGTCTATTAATGTCTATATCTTGATTTAGGGACTAAATAGTGAAATAAAAACATCAGGTAGAGCGGGTTAATACCAACATTTTAAGACCAAAATGACGAGTCTGACAGCAGCAGTTTCAGAGAGAGGGGCGACGGTTTTCCAATATAAGATGAATTGGCACCAGAGTCGATGGAGCCGGAAGTGCCCCCATGATCACTTCCTATTTGGAACGCGGCAGCTAACAGGTTAGCCGCTTTATTTATACAGTCTATCAGTTGAACTGGTGAAACAAAATGACTTGGTGTTTGCATTAGGTTGTCTATGGTAAAGAACATGGGCACAGCATTAGCAGCGTCATTAATCAATATTATGATTTAAAATGTCCAAAATACAATGCAATGATCCATGGGTGTAGATTATAACTATAGAGCAGACACAAGCACAATATGTCTGATTTAGATGGTAGTTTGTGTTTTGGTCCTGGTTTAGACCAAGTTCATCACTGGCTTTAACCTGTTTGAGTTCAGGTTTAGTTCTGGCTTATCTTATCACAACTGGACTACTGCCGGTTATTATGGGCAAATGCCAAGACAAATGTACTGAATCTGTTAGCACGTTTAGCGCGTCACTGTCCCTGTCCATACGAGTGTGGACACCAGGCAGGAGGCAAACCTGAAGGTGGAACATAGAGCACGAACAGCTATTTACTACGACATGGAAAGTCTCTCCTCTCAGTGTCTCGTGCACGTCTTGTTTAAGTTCATTATGAATATGAAAGGCCAGATACTTGAACAGTGAGATGAGATGATGCAATATATGTTTTCTATAGTAACACTGAAGGATGAAGCATGAAGGGCCCACTGCATATTTAAGTTTTAAAATTTTAATAATGTTAATGAACTCTGTTTTTGTACTATTTATATAAGACTTTATGTCTTTATGAAATTAAAACTGTAAAGACTTTTTAAATAGGACCTGAGGAAGACGAGCGGGCCCTCGGGTACAGCTGATGAGGAGCCGAATAAATACAAAATAAACAGTCAAGTTGCATTTACAGTGAGGAGTCTTGGTTTATGGTTTAGTCCTGGTTTAGTCCTGGTTTAATCCCGGTTTAGTCCTGGTTCAGTCCTGGTTTAGTCCTGGTTTAGTCCTGGTTTAGTCCTGGTTCAGTCCTGGTTTAGTCCTTCCCCATGTTTAGTCCTGGTTTAGTCCGGTTTAGTCCTGGTTTAGTCCTGGTTCAGTCCTGGTTTAGTCCTGGTTTAGTCCTGGTTTAGGCCTGGTTCAGTCCTGGTTTAGTCCTGGCTCAGTCCTGGTTTAGTCCTTGTTTAGTCCAAATTTAGTCCTGGTTTAGTCCATACTGGGTGCAGACTTTGGTGAAACCAGAGCGATGCTGTTACATCAGCTCAGCCCCAGAGCAAAATACATCACAATAATCACTTCAATATAGGAGCTAATGAGGACTAAAGCAGAACTAAACCA
>JACM01008612.1:0-14010 GCA_000787095.1 Periophthalmodon schlosseri
ATATATATAAACATATAATCCAGAAAATACGGTATAAGTCGCACTTTTTTTTCATAGTTTGGCCGGGGGTGCGACTTATACTCAGTTGTGACTTATATGTGAAATTATTAAAATATATAATTTCACATCATCGTTGCACTGACAATCGCCTGAGGGCGCTGTAGGCCTGTACCAGTATGGCAGCCACGCAGAAGAGGCGGTTTATCTACTTCTGGAGCGGGGCTTCATCTAAGAAGAGGCGTTTTATCTACTTCTGGAGCGGCGCTTCATCTACCTCCGGAGTGGGCGGAGTTGTTAAGAAGTGACACCGAGGATGAAGAATTCAATGGATTTAGTGATTTGGAGTGAGATCGAGAGTAAACTTGTTAGCTTGTTTTTTATACTTTAGTCTGATTAACTGTTGATATCTTACGTTAACACACCAGACACGTGCTCAGTTCGTTGTCTGTGCTTCATGTAGCTGAATAAATATAAATGTGTTACGTTAGTGTGATGTGCTGCTGTTCAGCCTGTTGTTCTCTATTTTATTGTTATTATTATAACTCGCCTTTAAAGATAAAATGGTCTGTTCTTGTCTCGGATTTTGTAAAATAAATTTCACCAAAAAATGCGACTTATATGTTTTTTCTTCATTATTATGCATTTTTTCGTTGGTGTGACTTATAGCGACGTACAGCCCAGAACATACGGTACACATAAAGACACAGACATATATAAACATACCAGGGCTGAGAGCCGAGGCCGTACCAGACCAACTGCACGATCTGAAACATCAAACCCAGAAGAACGGTACGTTTGTTCCCTAAGGTTCTCATCAGGACGCTCAGCAGCACCGTCTGTGGACAGAGAGGGTACTACAGGTGAGTATACAGCGCCGACTGTGGACAGAGAGGGTACTACAGGTGAGTATACAGCGCCGTCTGTGGACAGAGAGGGTACTACAGGTGAGTATACAGCGCCGACTGTGGACAGAGAGGGTACTACAGGTGAGTATACAGCGCCGTCTGTGGACAGAGAGGGTACTACAGGTGAGTATACAGCGCCGTCTGTGGACAGAGAGGGTACTACAGGTGAGTATACAGCGCCGTCTGTGGACAGAGAGGGTACTACATGTACTTTTTCATATTGGTCGGTCTTGATTTAAATTAAACTGGCTTCAATTGATTTGATGAACGTAATTAAGACTTTTAATGTCATTTAACACAAACAGTCACATTTCTGTGTCTCCTCCAAACCACATGTTTGACTGACAGAGGATCGGCTGTGGACCTCTGCATGAAAAACACCAGAGCCGATCACTGACCATTGGACTGGATCTCAGTTCAAAAGCTGTAGACCGTTACCTGGGCGATGATGGAGAGGATGCCCACCATGGCGATGAAGGCAGCGATGGCAGCCGGAGTGAAGTGGATCACCTGAACACACAGAACAGAGGTCACGACCTGAGGGAGGGCATCTGGGGTAAAACCAGAGCAGCAGAGCCAGAGGAGCAGAGCCAGAGGAGCAGAGCCAGAGGAGCAGTAATAGTAATAGCAGTAGTAGTAGTAGTATTTAAACCTGTTTGAGGTAGATGAAGAACCTGGAGTACTATCTGTAGTAGTAGTAGTAGTAGTAGTAACAGTAGTTGTAAACAATGTAAACTGTAAACAAACAGGTGTGCTAGCTTCAGTGAAGTTAGCTCCTCCCTTCAGACAGATATAAGGCAGTGTCCAGCAGTGATCTGACCACAACTGAAGAGCGGCTTGGATGAGCAGCCAAACATCTTCACTCCTACAACTGTTTGTCCAATTTACACATTTGAATTTTTCTTTTACTATGGATCAGAGCTGGACGACTGAGGGATTACACAGACATCTAGTATCAGTAGTAGTAACAGTAGCAGTAACTGTAGCAGTAGCAGTATTTGCAGTAGTATTTTGTGACCTGTTTGAGGTAGAGGAAGAAGCTGGAGTACTGTCCGGCCTCGGGCAGATACGACAGGAACACAGTGACACAGATGAGCAGAACAGTGGGGTCCTGTCCCACACGACGCAGAGACTGGAGACAACAGGAACATTCACTTTAATATTGAACACCAAGAAAAAGTCCTGTGTCCTCGTTAACTAAAACTAAGATCGTTACGTGACATTTAATAAACTGTAAACCGCAAACACAGAGGCTGACGAGGCCGGTCACCAGAACACGTTTAAAGCAGGGTGCATTGCTACAGAAAAATGTATAGTATTGTAACTACTTTATACCTCTGACGACACTAAGGCAGGATTATTTCAGTATCACTTTACAAAACGTATAAAATAAAACACAAACAGAACAATGAAACACTTCAGTACTAATTTCCTATTTATAAAAAGGTAAAAGGAGCTGTTAACATGAAAACTACCGCTTCATGACGTCACAAGGTGGAACAGAGCGTTTTGAGCTTTGGAGATGTAGACAGACTAATAATAAAGAGTTACTCAAACATGTGATTGAAACGAAACACAACTCCAGGTCTGTTTTTGAGGAGGGAACAGCATTATAGTCCATTTTGTGTAATATAGGATCTTTAAACCTATTGGACCCTGTGCAGCTCAGACTGAGACTCACGTTAAAGGGGTCGGCCTGCTGCCAGGAGAACTCGGTGGCTCTGATCTTGTCGGGGAGAGACTCTGGCACCAGGAAGAAGACGAAGGCGATGTCGAGCACCGAGATCACCGTGGCAACCAGCACCACCACGCTGTCGTCGAAGCGCTGAGACAGGAACGCTCCGATGGCCGGAGACGTGACCAGGGACGCAGCGAACGTCGCAGACACCTGACACGGAAAAACCAGGACTCAAACCAGGACTCAAACCAGGACTCAAACCAGGACTCAAACCAGGACTCAAACCAGGACTCAAACCAGGACTTAAACCAGGACTCAAACCAGGACTACTCTTAAAGTTACTCTTAAAGTTACTCTTAAAGTTACTCTTAAAGTTACTCTTAAAGTTACTCTTAAAGTTACTCTTAAAGTTACTCTTAAAGTTACTCTTAAAGTTACTCTTAAAGTTACTCTTAAAGTTACTCTTAAAGTTACTCTTAAAGTTACTCTTAAAGTTACTCTTAAAGTTACTCTTAAAGTTACTCTTAAAGTTACTCTTAAAGTTACTCTTAAAGTTACTCTTAAAGTTACTCTTACTTGAGTAGTAGTTTTTCCAAATACTTTTTAACTCTTGAGTAATTTCTTGGACCACTACTTGTTACTTCAAAGTAATATTACACAAACACAGTTACTTTTACTTGAGTACAGTTTTTAGTAACTCTACCCCCTCTGGCTTTATTTAACTGGCACAGTCTCACTCTTGTACTTGTTTTTAGTGTGAGGAACTGTATGCAGACAGGTAGAACATGCAAAGCCCACACAGAAACAGAACCAGGGACCTTCTGGCTGTGAGGCAGAAGCACTAAATCACTGCGCCACAGAGAGGCTGCAGCCAAGTCTGAGTAAAACATCATCTGACATCACATGATCCAGTAACACATGATACTGAAGGGTCTGAATCAGGATTGAACCAGAACTGAATCGGAACTGAATCGGAACTGAACCAGGGACTGAACCAGGGACTGAACCAGGGACTGAACCAGGGACTGAACCAGAGACTGAACCAGAAACTGAACCAGAGACTGAACCAGAGACTGAACCAGAGACTGAACCAGAGACTGAACCAGAGACTGAACCAGAGACTGAACCACGACTAGACCAAGTGTAAACCAAGGACTGAACCAGGACTGAACCAGGACTGAACCAGGACTAAATCAGGACTAGACCAAGTATAAACCAGGGACTGAACCAGGGACTGAACCAAGTCTGAACCCAAGACTAATCCAGGAACTAAACCAAGAACTGAACCAGGACTAAACCAGGGCTGAACCTGGCTAGTACTTAGATGTGAAACCACTGTGAATACCAGGCGCCCAAGTGGGGCTCCAGTGGCAAAGTGGTGGGAGGGCCCAATGGCACAGATTCGTCAGGTAAGAGTCTGATAAAACACTGTGGCATTATTATTACTAAACCAGGTCTAAACCAGGACTAAACCGGGACTAAACCAAGACTTAAGCCAGGACTAAAACTAGGACTAAAACCAGAACAAACCGGGTGGTACTGACCAGTCCGTAGGCCGTGCTCCTCTCGTGTTCCTCAGTGATGTCGGCCACATAAGCGAAAATCACAGAGAACGTGACAGAGAAGATCCCAGAGACAGAGATCAGGGCAAAGTACCACCTGAAAACAACAACGACACAAAATGAGACCAAAACACCAGAAGAGCCGACACGATACTAAAATGTCAAACTCGATTTTGAAAGTAAAGAATAGACTCAATACTCAATACTGATTCCGATACCACAATGATAATAAAAACACTCTCTTTTGACAATATACTGTGATGTTCCACATTAAATGTTGGTACTTTGTTTTCTCTTGGCCCATGTGTCTTATATCTGTGTGATCCTCAGTGTCCAGTAGGTTCACACTGGTCCATGGGTTTATTCTAGTCTATGTGTCTTATACTTGTGAAAGACACAGAGACAGATCAGTATAAACATATTCAGGAAAGGTTCATTTATGTCAATGGGACTTTTTTAGTATCGATACCTGCGAAAAATGAGTATCTAGTTTAGATACTAATCAATACTAAAACCTCTGTCGCATAGTTGTACATTTATTATCATGACCAGAATGATAACGTTTGTTGATCTAGGCCAAACCAGCCTCTAATGTAATTTTGCCCTTTTGATCGTGAAGCTGGTGTGATTCCAGCAGATCAGAGGGAGGGCTGTTGGAGCAGAGGGTTAAAGTAAAGCTCTGGAGTCACATGAGGCTCACGAGGCTCAGGCTCAATGTGCTTCTTATAAAGACTCAATATTTTAAACCAGACGCAGAGGAACAAGAGGAACTGAGTCGAGAGGAAGGGTTGGGAGATGGGCCAACACATGTATAACTGTTTTCTCTTTTTGTTGATAACTCACGATATTTAATTAACCACAGGGACATAAATAAGACTTTTAAGATTCTGAATAAATGAAGAATTGCTCCAGTAAGATTAAAAATGTATTTGGTGAAAGCAACACGCAGGTAATGAGTAACTGTTTAATAATAATAATAATAATAATAACACTTGTATAGCGCGTTTGGACACAGTCTGTTAAAGGGGGAACTCCAGACATGAGCCCAGCAGATCAAAACTGTATTTTCTTCTCTAAAGGCCACGTATGAGTTTTATTTATTTGTTTAAAATGGTAAATCGTCACATTTTTATATAGTGCTTTTCCACCGTCTAGACACTCAAAGCAACTCATTTCACACATTCATACACCAGTGCACACAGACACTGGGGGTGACGTGGGTTAAGTGTCTTGCCCAAGGACACAATGACAACATTCATCTGTGGGAGCTGGAATCGCACCGCCAACCTGTGGGTCAGTGGATCTGCCTGCTCTACCAATGATGTCCATGTCGAGAGCGGGATTTGAACCACCAGCCAGTGGGCAAACGCTCTACCAGCTGAGCCACTGTTGGTGTTTTCGCTCTGTTAACTTAGCAGTGGGTTTAGTTTTCTACCAGGGGTTGAGTCTCATGAAGGGGATGGGGTTATTCTGTAGGTTTACTGGTCTTTAAGATGTGTTAGCATCATTAGCTGGTGTTAGCTGGTGTTAGCTGGTGTTAGCTGGTGTTAGCTGGTGTTAGCTGGTGTTAGCTGGTGTTAGCTGGTGTTAGCTGGTGTTTTTACCAGGGGTTGAGCCTCATGAAGGGGATGGGGGCGCAGGTGAAGAACACGGTCATCAGAAGAAAGGACTTCCTTCCCCAGATGTCGGAGAGAGCGCCGATCAGAGGCGCGGAGAGGAACGACAAGAAACCCTGAGGAAAACCACATCATACTTTAGTCTTTTATACAGTTCAATACGATCAGATTTATATGATCATATGGAGCAGTGCTGTTAAATGTGAACATAGCTCTGACCTTGACGCCCTGGACCAGTCCGTTCATGAGAAACGTGTGCTGCAGGAATGTCTCATTGAGAACCTGAAAGAGAACAGGGAGGTTTATCGCAGTGACAGAGGACGGTCGGGACACTTTCACGTCGTAGTTTCAGATGGAGGGCAGGGGTCTGTATAACTCTATGGGAGATTCAGTACAGACCGTGAGCATGGGCGTGGTCAGGAGGCCCCAGGCGAAGAACTCCAGGAAGATGACGATGACGGCGTGAGTCACTGTGGCCCGACCCCGCTGTAAACAAACAAACAAACATAAATAATAAAAACCACAGAAGCACAGGCCGTAAACCAATGAGGCTGTAATAAAGGCTGCACAAATCGTGGGTTCTGTTGCTGTGACTGTAGGAGCAGCGTGATTGGCTCTGTCATAACAGTATCCGGTTAAAATCACTAAATCCTGACAGATCAGGCAGTGGACAGGGAGCCGCAGGTGGGTTAGGGGTCAGGGGTCGGAGGTTAGGGTCAGGCAGAGGACAGGGAGCTGCAGGTGGATGTCACTGACAACAGTATTAAAGGTAAATTATAATTAAAAAGTCCAGCCCCCTGTTAGTCCGTCTGAGTTTGACACTCACAACATGTCTGCTGCAACTGGACATTCTTTACGATAGGTTACCATGGCGACAACTTCTCTAGCCCTTAGTACCACCCACAGACTGTATAAAGAAGTGGACTGACTGAGTGTGACGTCAAATGAAGCTCATCGAGGCTAGAGCAGTTATAGAGGCGAATTTTAGCGGCAAGTTCCATATTTGGAATTCAGACCGCGAGTATCATAGCAACCAGAGCGAGGCTGGGGGTAACGCCCCTTCCCACCCACACCGCTGGTTTAGCTGGGAGCTTAGCAACGCTGTCAATCAAACCTGTTGCTAACGCTAGTGGGTACAAGCTCGGGGAAAGAAGGCGCCTGATTCTGTTATTAATGTTGTCATATCTTGATTTACGGATGAAATGGTGAAATACAAGCCCCAGGATCATGTACAGCGGGTTAATACAAACATTTTAAGACCAAAAGGACGAGGCTCACTGCAGCCGTTACAGAGAGAGGAGCGACAATTTTTCAACAGAAAGTGAATTGGAGCCAGAGGTACTACCTCGTTCCTGTAAACAATCAACAAAACATGAATATAATAAACACGGGAAATATGATACTTCAGATCAGAGGAAACACTATACTTCCTGTTATAGTGACCTCACTTCCTTTCTGAGCGAGGTCACAAAAACAAATGTGGCTTTGTGCTTTGACAGAAGCAGCAGAGCCAGAGTTCTGTGTCATTCTCCAGTGTTTCATCAGAAAATACTGTATTTAACCAACCACACCACATCATCTGGGAGGGCATCTGACACACCACAACATCTGGGAGGGCATCTGACACACCACAACATCTGGGAGGGCATCTGACGCACAGGGATATTGAGTGGTGTTTGTGGTCTCGGGATAATGTGGAGTCAGGAGTTTATCGACAAATACAGAAAAAAAAAATTAAAAATTTTGCCCCGAGTCACAGACGAGACACATCACAGACCAGCCCAACTCACATGAAAAGTGGGGACAGAGCTTTGGTTCAGTCCTGGTTTAGTCCTAGTCTAGACTTGGTTTAGTCCTGGTTTAGACCTGGTTTAGTCCTGGTTCAGTCCTGTCCTGGTTTAGTCCTAGTCTAGACTTGGTTTAGTCCTGGTTTAGACCTGGTTTAGTCCTGGTTCAGTCCTGCTCTAGACCTGCTCTAGACCTGGTTTAGTCCTGCTCTAGACCTGGTTTAGTCCTGGTTCAGTCCTGGTTCAGTCCTGCTCTAGTCCTGGTTTAGTCCTGGTTTAGTCCTGGTTCTGTCCTGGTTCATGGTGTGAGTGTGTCTGACTTGGGCTTGTGTCTTATTTGACCAGTTGACTTAAATAATTAGTTGCAGCCCTAATTTAGTGTCTGTTAATATGAAACTACCTCTACTGTATAAACTATGATATACAAATGCAAAATATATTATTATTCTTTTTTTTTTTTTTTTTTTTACCACATTAGAACTTCATCAAAAACATGCCTTAAGAGGTTTTAGATCCGTGCATGTTTGAACAACAAAACTGTTCACTACAACTTCACAAACCTGGTGTGATGTGCAGTAGTTTCATTAGTGGGATGCAGCTGATTGTGATAGTGCTCTGAAGGGGGAGGGGCTTAGCACAGAGAGCAAAGGGAGGAGAGACTCAGAGCAACAGAAACAAAAGTGAAACTTCATATGTTTTTATGGTGAATATAGCATTTTCAAAACAATAAAAGGAAACACGGTGATTTAAATATGTTATGTGTTACAGTTAATATCCCAGAGAAGTCAAATACCCCTCTTTAATACCCCATAGAAGTAAATACCCCCTCTTTAATACCCCATAGAAGTAAATACCCACACGTTTGAAGCAGAGATTGGGAACACTGTGGACTTTTTAAACTGTAAAACTTTCCCATAATTCTTCACGTGTGGATGTCTTCATGAAAACACGTTTAATCTGAGGTTAATGTGGTTAAACCATGAAATACTTCACCCACTTTGGCCCACAACACGATTCAAACGAAAAAGACGCACATTATGAGCACTTACAAAACGACAGCACACGTTTTTAATCACTTTCAAATAAATAATTTCAAGGATAGCTCAAAAATAGAAGCTTGAGATTTGTGTTCGTGTCAAACCAAATCAAAATGACGTATAACGGGAAACAAAAACGTATCCAGAACCATAAGAACAAGACAAACCGGTTTAAAACGACATGTTTAACGTTTTTAAATGTGATTAAACATGTCTACGCTGTTAGAAATGGCTTTGACACAACAGTACATGAATAATAAATGTTCATAAAATGCATGTGGACGTTGGTAGTGATGTTTTCCGCGTTAGAAAAACTTCCAAACTGTTTATTCAAAGTGTTAGCTAACTGCGGCTAACGCGTCTTTAGCCGCTAATGTTTGTAGCATTTAGCTCGTTTAAAATGTCAAAGATTTGGTTGTGAAAAGAGTTTAAAGTCCGTGGAAGAAGTTTAGCCCAGTGTGAAGAGTCTGTCCCGGGGATAAGCCGCCCCCGGAGCCGAGCTAAAGCGGCTAACTCACCGAGCGGCGCACCGACATGCTGTGGCCGGCCTCGGACGCTGATTTCCCGCAGAGCATCTCACATGGTCCCGGTGCTGCTTCGGTGCGCGCGGAGGGAGGAGGACCGCGGAGAGTGGAGCGAGGAGCGGGTCGGTCCGTGCCTCTGTGCCCGCTCTCATCCGTCCCACAGCGGCCGGAGCAGAGTCTAGAGCCGCGGGGAAGAGGAGGGACGTGAGGAGGAACTGTGGCCGAGCATGAGGCACTTCCGCACGGGTCAGTCCGCGGGAGTGGGCCGGCCGGGCGGAGCTTACAGAGGACAGTCTGCGGATTTTATACAACTCTTGAGTGTTTTGTCTTTAATGTTTGCTAAATAAACTCATTATATTGAGAGCAAAGCGTGTGTCAGTGCATTTTAGTGTTGTCAGATTGTTGTTGTGCTCTTGGGCAAGACACGCCACTTACCTCTGTGAATAGTGTGTTACTTGTGGTCAAAGAGACATTTTAGAATCATATCCCCAAAAGTTTTCAGTTTGTTTGTTTGTTTGTTTATGTATTTATTTATTTAGCTATTGAAGCTAAGCGAAACAGGCTTTACAAACTGGTGAATAAGACAAGATAACCTTTATTCGTCCCACTATGGGGAAAATTCCAGACAAGTGATACTTTGCAGCTGATGTCATCAACATTCCCTGGGGGTGTGATTCTAACTGGAGGCACTGTTCAGTCTGAAGCTCTGTTACCCAAGTTAGACTTTAATTCGAGCTTTATTTTTTAACACAATTTGACCAGAAAGACCTGACTTAGTTGGAACTACAAGGTATCACTTGTCTCCTTGTACTACAAGGAATTACACAGGTATTTGTGTTGTTAAACAGGTCTCTCTCAAATAACATCACACCTCCAGCGTCATGTCACCACAAACTATCAATTAGTGGTTTTCAGATTGTTGAATGTGATGACGTCATACTCCCAGATGGGAAAACTACTACTCAATTAAGAAGAACTTAAATATGAAATAAAGCACAAAATGTGGTATTTTTAAAAGAGAGACAAACATGAGCCAAACTAAAACATATCTGAAGAAGAAACACAAATGTTCAAATCATTTGATATTGTCGACATAAAGCTCAAGTCACTTTAGACTCATTCACTGTGGGAAGATGAACCACAACTTTTACTCGAGTAAGAGTACTGTTACACTGTACTATATGTTACTCAAGGAAAAGTACTGTTACACTGTACTATATATTACTTAAGTAGGAGTAAAAGTGCTGCTAAAAAAGTACTCTGAAAAGTACAATTTCTTACTCAGGTAGTAGGGGTAAATGTAACTAAGTAAATGTAACTGCTCAGGTAGTAGGAGTAAATGTAACTAAGTAAATGTAACTGAGTACTACCCACATCCAAAAATATGACTGGCCTGTAGAATGTTAAAATTAACTTTATTTTTCATGATTGTGTTTATAGTTTGACTTTAGCTGATTTATCTTGACATTCATCGTCATGCCGATATAAAGAATCGTTCAGACATATTGTACTTAGCGCCAAAGAGTTTAATCTACACATAATGTTTTTACGGTGAATATAATTGTCTTCACTGCAGTATTTGAGCCAGAGGGAGCAGTGAAAGTACTAACCCCGCCCGCCCCGAGTGCTGCAGTGTGTGAATGTAACGCTCTGTCGGCGGGAGGAATGTGTCTGCTCAGGTTTAAATGGGCCAAAAGAGCAAAGTTTGAGCTGGTTTCATTTTGTCCGGTTCTGCCGTGAAAACCTCAGGCCCGGAGCAGAGACGAGTTTCATTCTTCTGTCTCTTTCTCCAGAGCTCAACACGTGCTGTTCCACCTGGTGATGTCATGAGGTGGCATCACAACATGACAAAGTTTTCTGTGTGTTTTAAAGAGGGGGTACTTTACTTTTATGGGGTATTAACTGCTAACAAATAATATATTTAGATCACCGTGCTAAGCCCCTCCCCCTTCAGAGCATTATCACAACACAATCAGCTGGATCCCACTAATGAAACTACTGCACATCACACCAGGTTTGTGAAGTTGTAGTGAACAGTTTTGTGTCATGTTTTTGTAGATTTATGGAGGATTGTCGTGTGGGAGCACGGGTGATGTCGGCTTGTGGGCAGAGTTTTGGACAGAATCTTACAGCTAATTGTAAGGAGGGTTTGAATAGGACTCAGGGGAGATCGCTAAATTACTCAAACACGCATGGATGACATTTAAAACCTCTTCAGGCATGTTTTTGATGAGGGAACAGAGTTATAACATGGTAGAAAGCTAAAAAGTATTGGTTTTACGCAATAGCCCCTCTCTAAGTAAAGTGCCTAAACGGCCTTCACTATGACAGAGATAAGAACTTTTATTTTGCAGAGCTAACATCAGCAACGGATAACGAAAAGTATAAAAAATATTTAAGATAAAGGTTTAAAGAGGGGGTATTATGCAAAATCTTTTTTTTAAGCTTTCTTCCATGTTATAACATCGTTCCCTCATCAAAAACACGCCTGAAGAGGTTTTAGATGTCATCCATGTATGTTTGAGTAATCTAGCGATCTCTCCGTTCTCGCCCTATTCAAACCCTCCTTATGCTTAGCTGTAAGATTCTGTACAAGTCTCCGCCCACAAGTCCACATCACCCACGCTCCCACACGACAATTCTCCATAAATCTACAAAAACATGACACAAAACTGTTCACTACAACTTCACAAACCTGGTGTGATGTGCAGTAGTTTCATTAGTGGGATGCAGCTGATTGTGATAGTGCTCTGAAGGGGGAGGGCTTAGCACAGAGAGCAAAGGGAGGAGAGACTCAGAGCGACAAAAACAAAAGTGAAACTTATAAAACATGTTAATACGTTGTTTTGGGTGAATTTAGCATTTTCAACAATAAAAGGAAACATGGTGATTTAAATATGTTATGTGTTGGCATACCAATACCCCCTCTTTAATACCCCATAGAAGTAAAATACCCCCTCTTTAAAAAAACAAACAAACAAAAAAAAACTGTAATAAAATAAAATGTTGAATGAAGATATAAAGACTCAACAGTAAAGTGTCTTATATTGTGTCAGATTTATTCAAAAGCCAGTGTCACTTTCAGTGTTTATGAAACGAAAGAGCAAAAAAGAAACTGACAAACAGAGAGAAGAGGGGAAGAGGAAGGGGAAGAGAGAGAGAAGAGAAAGAGAGAAGAGAAGAGAAAAAGGAGAGAAGAGAGGGGGGTGAGATAGGGGGAAGAGAGAGGGGAGAAGAGAGGAAGGGAGTGAGGGGGTGAGCCAGGGAGTGAGAAAAAGGAGATGGAAAGAGGGGGAGGAGAGAGAGAAAAAAGGAGAGAGGTAAAGAGAGGGGTAAAAGAAAGGAGGAGAAGCAGAGAGGTAGAGTAGGAGAGAGAGAGAAAAAGAGAGAGGTGGAGAGAGAAGGATAGAGGGATAGAGATGGGGAAGAAACAAGGAGAGAATTAAAGAGAGGAGGAAGAGGTAGAGAGAGACAAAAGAGAAGAGAGAAAAGAGAGAGAGAAAGAGTTGCAGACTGAGAGAGGAAGAAGAGAAAGAGAGGTGGAGAGAGAAAGGAGGAGAAGGATAGAGAGAGCTGCAGACTTGGAGAGAGAGGAGGAGGAGAGAGAAAAAAAGGAGAGAGAGAGTTGCAGACTTGTAGAGAGAGGAGGGAGAGAGAGAGAGAGCTGCAGACTTGTAAAGAGAGAGAGAGAGAGAGAGAGAGCTGCAGACTCGAAGTCAAACTGTCCTCCGTCTGTTTGGTCTTTTCCAAAACAGCAGAAAGGCGGGACACGGACTAACGAGACTTCCTGTTTGAGACTTTCACAATAAAAGCACTAAACACCAGTGAAGAACAGGCAGCTTTATTAACCACAGCGCTGCGCTCAAATGAACAAACACAAACGCTGTTCTAAATGTGATTATGGGAGAAATGGAGAGAAAAAACTCGAATTAAATGAATAACAAATACAGATTATTGTGAGAAAACATTGAAACTGGTTTAAAATGAGAGAAAACCATCAAATGTCTTAAACTAAAACATCAAATACATTTACACTATGTCACTCCAAAAGCTTCATGTACAATAAACTAAAGGTGAACTATGTAACTTTTCTGATGGAGGATCTGCCACTTGCTAGTTTCCATGGAGATGTTTCTTTGCCTGGAATGTTCTACAGTGTGCCTTTAAACATATATATCTTGCATTTTTTTGTAATTTACTATTTTTGTTTATTGGTGGTTTTCAGGTGTGATGGCGTCATACTGCCAGATGGGGGCAGGAGACAGTTTTTTTAAAATTAATTTTATCTGCCCCCGTCTGTGTTAAATATTAATGGCCTATAGTCTGTTGTGATGTCATCTGAAACACAGCTATTGCTCAAAAACACCTTGAAAAACACACATTCGCAATGAGAGGGCTCACCTCTCCACAGATCTGACCTATAACTTAACCTGGTGCCATCACCATCTGCTCTGCTTGTCTCTGTGGAGTTTTTTTTTTAGTTTTTTTTTTTTTTTTATCTCAACTGTAATCTATTTTGAGAACAAGTTCACCTCCTAATGTATTTGTGGTTGTGCAGTTATGTTATTATAAGAAATTGTGTATACTGAGTATAAACTAAGATAAAACACATTTATTTTATTATGGGTGATTTTATTACGCTAAAAACCTTTAAAACCTGCACTTTTACTGTCACCGGACTTGCCTCTCCCCAAACCTGACCTGTAACGTGCCCAGGTGTAGGTCATGTGGCCTGCTTGTCTCCATGGAGATGTTCCAGAATGACATAAAGCTGATCTGTCTCCATGCAGAATGTTTTGTTTTAATTTAAAATATTCTAAGGACACTTTAAAAACAGTGACAATACTTCCTGGCTGTCTGTGAGTGTTTAGTCTGTGTTTAGTCTAAAATTCTGTGATTGT
>JACM01078874.1:0-11339 GCA_000787095.1 Periophthalmodon schlosseri
GGTAGCTAACAGTTGGTCCATTTTCTCTTTTTGAATGATAACAAAGCCATTGAGGAATGCGTTTTTGTTCAATACCTTGCAAGTAATAAACCGGAGTCACTAGCAGCAGTTGGACGAGATTATTACCTTATTGGCGTGGGGCGATGTGACCTTTCGTGCCGAGCTGTGCCAGAATCAAGAAGCGTTAACCGAACCAAGCTGCTTTTTTTTTTGTCTATTTGGGTTAGTTAAAATGGCTAGACTGTTAAAGTTATTCGCACTGGTTCAAATATGAAAAAATGCTTGGATCTCGCCTGGCAGGACTCCTAAGGCTTGCCTGTAATGTATTCTTTTGAAGATTTGAAAACTAAAAAAACTCCGGCATATACGTTCCCGGCGTGAAAACGGTTATATAAGTACAGCTCTAGTTCCTAAGTTGTGTCTTATATAAGGCTGCAGCACTCCATAGATTTGGCACGGGGGGCGTAAGGGTAAGTAAAGGTGCCATTCGGCCCTTTACGCGGCCCGTGGGTGCTGCTGGGTGCCGCGTTTGAGCTGGAGGTCTGGAGGTTGTGCAGAAGTCCATAGGTGTGTGTTGTGGAGGGAGAGCGCCGTGTTGAGTGTCCCACCATCACACATGACTGACTCTGGTCCCTGAATTAAACATGTCTCTGTGAAATGATCTTATTTTATACCAACAAAACAGAAATGGCACAGACTTAAAATTGTTTAGATTTAATGCAGTCCTTTATATTGTCCCCTGTAGGTCCCTTTACTAATACAGCACATTCATTTTAATTGTAGCTATGTGCAATAACCATTCCTCAAACTGAAAACTGGGAAATCCAATGGTATTGTATTTTTAAACTTTAAATGCAGGCCTATCCTTAATTAAATCATGCACAGTGAAGATATGTGGACTAGTCCCTTAGGCAGCTGCTACTAGTCAGACAACTTTAGAATAATTATAAGTGTGAAGATCAGGGAGCCCACGAGAGCCGCGCAGACTACTACATCCACCAGTACGGCTCAGTATCGATCTCATGACAACAGTTTAAAACTGCCCGAGGAGCCCGTGGGCCTGTGCCTTACATTTGCCTTATTCTATCCTGGGAGTGTAAATAGATGCTATTGATTCAGAAAAGCATAAGCAGCCCGCGTCTCTATGGGGAAGCACTGGGCTTTTTTCAGGAGGGTCACTTACAGTGGTGTGAAGCCGCCGAGCCAAAATACGGATCCACGCGTGAAGTGTGAGACTGAGCTGAACGTCAAAGACCGAGACCCTCCTTTTCCAGGAGAGGCCCCAGAAACTAGAAGCAGCGGCGGGTCGCACAAAGACGACAGGAGCTCGTCTGCTCCACTTTTCTCCTCCTCACAGCGCAGGCACGAGGGCTTTTATCTCGGCAGGTACGCGCGCGTGTTCTTCTCCAAAGCGGGTACACGTCCAGCTCTGGACGGATAGCTCCATGGCCAAGAGGCTGGATTCAAAAGTCGCCGAATCGTTACTTCCAACGTTTCGCTCGCGACTGCACGAAAAGGAGCACTTCAAGGAGACGAGATGCGCCCCTCTCCCGTCGCCAAAACCAAACTCCGAAGAATGAAGTGAGCGCGTAAGTCCACGGCGGCTTGGCGCACACGTCCAGTCCCGAAGCGCGGGCGACACGAGTAGTTTAGCGCGGCTTTTAGGCAGGCTGTACCGCGGGCTCCTTCACCGTCTCATCCACACGCCGCGCACAGGCACAGCTCGAGCCGGACTACGGGCAAACAAGGCGCATCGGTCCCCGCTCTGCAGCAGCTGGCTACGGGGGGAGGCGCCAAAACCAGGAGCGGAGCCTGCGCCGAGACTGAACTGGACTCGTATGCTAATTATCTTTAACTGTAAAAAGCCTATTATCTTGACAGCTCTGAAAGCGGGATTGTTTAGCGCAGAATAAAATGCGCAGACGCGTAACAACTAATCAAACCGAATGGGCTGTTAAGGTAAGTGGCGCAATGTGTAGATTTGGATTTGAATTTAATTAAAACACATCCCGAGGAAAAGGCACGTTCATTCTTCCAGAGCGGTGACCCTCAGACAACCCCAAACTCCTGACAGCCTTTCACAGCTCAAACTTTTCTGGTTCACTCTGCCTACACCATTCTGTAGCGACTTTCCTGCTCCTGTCTCAAAAAGTCTATAAAATGCATTCGCCTTTAGACTCAGAGGGACTAACTAACCCTCAGGAACACTCCAGGAGCCTCAGGAACACTCCAGGAACCCTCAGGAACACTCCAGGAACCCTCAGGAACACCACACTCCAGGACGTACGTGTCATGTTCCAGTTTTGCACGATTTATACACGTGCCATTTTGCATTTGTATTTGATTTAATTGTAAATAACATTCTTTAGGCATCAGTTACATCCTATTTATAACTCCATTCTCAGACCCAAATCAAAACAAGGAAAGCAGTAGTGCTAGCCGCAGTATGCTAATATCTGTGGAGCCCTCATTAGCATGTACTGGAAATGGTGACATGTTTTTTGCATTTTACTGCTAATCAGCGGTGGATGAAGTACTCAATTTGTTACTTAAGTAAAAGTACAGACACAGAGGTTAAAAGTAAAAGTATCACGTGGAAAAATCTACTTAAGTAAAAGTATTTAAGTGCCCGTTTAAAAATGTACTTTAAGAGTAAAAAGTAAAAGTGTAGTTCGTTTGTTAAAGTGTAAATGTAGCGATATTGATTTAAAAAATGACACATATTTTGTTCAACAGTAACAAAACGAATCAATGTCTTAGTTTTTCTCATGAATTGTGTGTGTTTATTTTTGTTTTGCTCAAAGCCGAAGCTTGAACCCGAAAACTTTAGTCAAGATGTTTCCTCGAACATGATAAAATAACCCCTCAAATCATATGAAAAGTACTTTTTACTTTTCAGTCCAGTTAAAAAATGTAGTGGAGTAGAAAGTACAGATACTGCTCTCAAATGTAGTGGAGTAAAAGTAAAAAGTATCCACAGTAAAATGTACTTAAGTAAAGTACAGATACCTAAAAAGTTTACTTAAGTACAGGACTTTACTACTTAGTAATGAAATAAGGAGCTGCAGATGGAAAGTAACAGTAGCTAAATCTGATACAAATCATCTTTTCTTTTGTGAGATTAATACTTTTGTACACGGTCCCTGACAAATAAAGAAGAAAGAAAGAAATGGGTCTGAACGATTATGCAAAATATGACTCACACAGGCACAGTTCATTAGATGTAGCCAACAAACAGAAACTGTAAACAAACAGGTGTGTCAGCTTCAGTGTCGTTAGCTCCTCCTTCAGACAGATATAAGGAAGTGTCCACGAGGCCTGTCACGATAATCACTATATCAGTTTACCGTTCAGTATTTTAAAGCTGGAACAGTATTTCTTGGGGCTTTTCTTTGTAAAAGTGGTGAGATTTGGGGTATTTTTGTTGTAATATGACAGGTTTTGAGCCGTGAAAGGTTGAATAAGTCACTTTTATGGCCAATTATTGGTTCATTCTGCTGTTTATTTGTTGCAGCTCAGGCCTTTTGAATGAAACGGTCTTTTTAAAAATGGTTTACTGGCTTTATCTTGTGTTATTGTTTTTGTGTCTTTGGCAAAAAGTAGTTTTAATATTATCGTTTATCGCAGTATTTCTCTGTAGTAAAATATTGTGCTTTAAAATGCGTTATAGTGACAGGTCTAGTGTCCAGCAGTAATCTGACCAGAGCAGAAGAAGCGGCTTGGACGAGCAGCCGAACGTCTTCACTCTAAAAACCTTTTGTCCAGTTGACACAATAGACGTCTTTTTCTATGACATTGTTAGTAAAAGAAAAATTCAAATCTGTCACTGGACAAAAAGCTGTAGGAGCGAAGACGTTTCGCTGCCCGTCCAAGCCGCTTCTGGTCAGATTACTGCTGGACACTGCCTTATATCTGTCTGAAGGGAGGAGCTAACGACACTGAAACTGACACACCTACTGTTCAGGAATGGAGGCCTTAGACTATCATCTATCTCCTGTTTACAACTCCATCCTCAGACTAAAAATCAAGACAACGAAAACAATAGGGCTAGCCAGTACGCTAATAGCCAGTATGCTAATAGCCAGTATGCTAATAGACAGTACGCTAATAGCCAGTATGCTAATAGGTGTGAGCGCAACCATTAGGGGCCTGAATGATTATGTTCAGTATGACTCAGACACAGTTCACACTTAGAGTAGCTCATTAGACGTAGCCAACAAACAGAAACTGTAAACAAACAGGTGTGTCAGTTTCAGCGTCGTTAGCTCCTCCCTTCAGACAGATATAAGGCAGTGTCCAGCAATAATCCGACCAGAAGCGGTTTGGACGAGCAGCCAAACGTCATCACTCTTAAAACTTTTTGTCCAGTGACAGGTTTGAATGTTTCTTTTACTCTGGCTCTTACCTGGACGACTTACACAGACACTATGGCATTGTTTACTTTTCTACACTTCATTCCCGCACATGGAGCCTACGCTGCCTACCGGACAGAGCACTTTTGTTCGAGCAGCACACGCTGTAGTAGATATTTGGCTTGAGTTCAACCCATAACAATATTGAGAGAAACATTGAGAGCTTTGCCAAGTGCCCAAGCAAACCTTTTTATGTTTGACAGGTTATCACAAACATTTGAACTCACTCAGATGGCGCAGGCTGGCACGCTACTCCCCCAAACAAACGCCTTATATGCCTCACTCATGTGGAAGTAAAAAACATAGTGAAAGGTGCACTCTGGGACTTGCCACCTGCTTGTCCCAATGGAGATGTTATCGCTTTGCATGGAATGTTCCACGGCCATAAAGACTCAGAGTAATAATAATAATAATAATAACAATTTTGAAGCTATTTTTGCTCAATAAATACACCTGTAATTGAAAAAAAATGCAAAAAATATTAGTTAAATGCATGGGTATGTATAAATGGATATAGCTAACCCGCTAGCCGCCGCGTTCCAAATAGGAAGTGATCATGGGCGCACTTCCGGTTCCATCGAAAAAAAATTGTTACCCCTCTCTCTGTACCTGCTGCTGTCAGACTCGTCGTTTTGGTCTTAAATGTTCGTATTAACCCTCTACATGATCCCGGGGTTTTTATTTCACTATTGTGTCTGTAAATCAAGAGATGAACATTAATAACAGACAAATCAGGCGTCTTCTTTCCAGAACAGGCGTTACCTTCAACAGCTTCGCTCTGGATTGGCTCTTTGGTTGCTATGATCCTCGTGGTCAGAATTCCAAATATGGAACTCGGCTCCAGGTTGGTCCCTGTAACTGCTCTGGCCTCGATGAGCTTCATTTCACTGGAACCGAACGCTGCGGGCGACGTCACACTCAGTCCACTTCTTTACACAGTCTGTGGTTAAATGCCACACTGTGGAACATTACTAGCAAATGAAAGCCTAGTTCCCCTTTAATGTCTAAATGATGTTCTGTTATATACAATAGGGAGAATGTAAATACACGAGTGCAGTAGTTCTATTGTCATCACCAAACACTCAACAAACACCATATAATTGGATATTTGATACAAGTTGTGATTCGATTAGAAAGAAAAACAAAACTAACATAAAAAAAACAAAGAAATTCAACATTTTAAGCAATACAATTCAGATTAGGTTACTGCATCAGACAGAAAGTGAATCCCGTAGTTCGCATACGCCCCCAGCGCACACACCGCTAACCCCCGCTAACCCCCGCTAACCCCGCTAACCCCCCGCTATATAAAACAACCAAAATGGTGCATGGGGCCGTTGGGCTGTTTTCCTTTACTTTTGCTCTCAGTTCCATTCGAAATGTCCAGGTAAATGACTTGTTTGTTTGTAACGCATCAGCGACCCAGGATTAATAGCTTAGCCTAGCGTTTTCATGTCAACTCCCATCTGTTTGCCACATCCGTAAAAGAAAACACATTCAAACAAAGCGCTAGCTAGGCTCCACCACACACCTGTTGTTAGCGCGTACCTTTTGTGCTGAAGTCTGTTCTTTGTGATTTACACGTGAGCTTAAATCCACGGTGTTTGGCGTCTGCTGCGCACAAAGAGACGACTAAACACACAGATATGAATTTCATGTGTGCGGCTGGAGGTTGCGTAGACGTTACTATGGACACCAATGGATTTACTATATAATAAATGCAGTAATCCTATAAGAAACGGAAAAGGCACATGTCGTACTGTGAGAAGACTCTTTATTTCATATGTTCACGTTGGCTTAGGGTTGGCAAAAGTATCGAAAATCTGATACTAATCGATGCTAAAACTAGTGTCGAAACTCGATACTAATTTTTTGCAGGTATCGATACTAAAAAAGTCACATTTACAGAACAGAAATGAGCCTTTCCTGAAAAGATTTAGAATGATCTTGAGCTGTATCTTTCACAAGTATAAGACACATAGACGAGTATAAACCCATGGACCAGTGTGAACCTACTGGATTTACAGAAAGAAATGAGCCTTTCCTGAAAAGATTTATAATGACGACCATGGACCACTATGAACCTACTGGACACTGAGAGATTGCATAAGTGGTGGAAGAAGTATTCAATTTTGGTAAGTAAAAGTACAGATACCGGAGCAAAAAATACTCAAGGAAAAATGTACTTAAGTGAATGTATTAAAGTACCTGTTTAAAAATGTACTTAAAGACTAAAAAGTAAAAGTATTTCACACAGATTTTGAGTCTCATAAAGCTTCAAATGTGGTGATTTTGATAAAGATTTGAGCTGAATTTTGTTCAACAGAAACAATTGAATCGATCGTTTTTTTCTGTTTTTATTTGTATATTTTTGTTTTGCTCAAATTTTGAACGTGTTAAAAATAAACCCTCAGCCTTTTCAGCAGGTCTCACACAATAATAAAAAATACTTTTACTTTTCAGTCCAGTTAAAAAATGTAGTGGAGTAGAAAGTACAGATACTGCTCTCAAATGTAGTAAAGTAAACGTAAAAAGTATTTGCTTTAAAATGCATTTAAGTAAAGTACAGATACTTAAAACTTGTTCTTAAGTACAGTACTTTACTACTTTTACTTTGTTACGTTCCACCGCTGGATCACACAGATATAAGACTTCATAGTAATATAAAATAAAGTTCTACCATTTAATGTTGAAAATCACATTCTATTGTCTAAATAAAGAGTATTTTTTATTATCATCGTGATATTGGAATCGGTATCGAGTCTCTTCCTTAGTATCAAAACTTCGGTATCGCGACATCTCCATGAGCCTGTGTGGGGGGCGCTCCGCTGCTGAGAATATCATTTTGAAAAACTATTTCCTTGACAAACCCGCCGCGTTTCCCTCTGGTGAATTTTTACTTTTACGTATTAACCAAGATATAATAATGGTGTTTGATGAATAATTCAGTTTCCACCGTGAGGAGGCGCCTGTTCGGTTCTGCCGCGTTGTTTTCACACATCTGTCCTCATTATAACATGTATACGCCGCGTCCATACATTTCAAAATGGAAAACGACTTTCCGCAACCCCACAATTGCACACGAGCCCATCTCCTGAATCACATCGATACAAGGCACATTTACAGATCCCATATGTTTGAATTGTGTCGCCGGAACACGGAAGCGAGTTTTATTGTGAACTATAAAACGCCAGTGACACAAATGAAATAATTTTGAAATGTTCCATATGGCTCCTTTTTATAATGGCAAGTTATGTCCTTGTTTATTTTCTATAGAGATATATATGTGTGTGTTGCTGTGCCTGTGTCTGGGCGCAAAGCTTTAAGTACACAAACCAGGTTGATTACTCATTCTGTTACCATGGTGTTTGTAGTTTGGCAGCCGGTGCAGCAGCTCCAGGCTCTCGCTGGAGTTTTTTCCCCTCTTTCCTTTCAGGTTTCGATGTTTTCTTTGTTTTAGTGCTGCCTGGGATCAAAAATAGTCTGTAGTGAAAAGAATCGTTTGCTTGTAGATGAATGTAGATGATGCAAGTTAACAACAAACAGTGATGTTTCTGAGGAGCAAAGGCAGAGGAGAGACGCAGAGTTAGCGTAATTAGCATAACGGAGCACAGGCAGGGTTCTATATATCACTATAGACTGTGTAAAGAAGTGGACGGAGTGAGTGTGACGTCACCCACGGCGTTCGGCTCCAAATGAAGCTCATCGAGGCCAGAGCAGGTATAGGAGCGAGTTTGGAGCCAGGTTCCATATTTGGAATTCCGACCGCGAGTATCATAGCAACCGAAGAGCCAATCCGGAGCGAGGCTGTTGAAGGTAACGCCCCTTCCCGCCCGCACCGCTGGTTTAGCAGGGAGCGAGCGCTTAGCAACTCTGTCAATCAAACCTGTTGCTAACGCTAGCGGGAGCGACCTCGGGGAAAGAAGGCGCCTGATTTGTCTGTTATTAATGTTCATATCTTGATTTACAGACACAATAGTGAAATAAAAACCCCAGGATCATGTAGAGGGTTAATACGAACATTTAAGACCAAAATGACGAGTCTGACAGCAGCAGAACATTTAAGACCAAAATGACGAGTCTGACAGCAGCAGTTACAAAGAGAGGGGACAGTTTTTCAATAGAAAGTGAATTGGAGCCAGAGTCGATGGAGCCAGAAGTGCGCCCATGATCACTTCCTGTTAGCTAACCTGCTAGCCGCCGCGTTCCAATGTCCATTTATATATACAGTGTGTGTATCTTGGAATCGCAGGGTCCCTCACAGTTTGACATGATTAGTGTTGTCACGATACTAAAATTTCAAACTCAATTTCGATATTAAGGAACAGACTCGATACTTGATACTGATTCTAATTCTGATGCCACAGTGATAATAAAAACACTCTTTTTATCTGTGTTATATCTGTGTAATCCCTCAGTGGCCCAGGTAGGTTCCGTAGTGGTCCATGGGCGTATTTTCTGTAGTGGTGGAACGTAACAAAGTAAAAGTTTATGTATGTACATTTTTTGTATCTGTACTGTAAGTGTATACTTTTTACTTTTACTTCACTACATCTGAGAGCAGTATCTGTACTTTCTACTCCACTACATTTTTGAACTGGACTGAAAAGTAAAAAGAATAAACCACTGGAAAAAAAAATATTGATTGAGTTGTTTCAAAATTCAACGAAATTCAGCTCAAATCTTTGAAGTTTTGAAGAAATTTGAAGCTTTATTAGACCTCAAAATCTGCGCATAATACTTTTACTTTTGACTCTTTAAGTACATTTTTAAACAGGTACTTTAATACTTTTATGTATTATATTAGTTTTGATATTTTTTATATTCATTTGTCCCATACAGTGTTGCGTAGTTTCCGTAGAACCAAAGCCTGTGCAAATGAACACAGCAAACAGCCATTAGATTTGTGATTTTTTTCTTGCCAGATGCAGCATTTTAATAACCCCAAAAAAATCACAATATTATAATTACTTAGAATAATCCGGTTCCGGTTTTGGTTACAACTGGAAGCCCCATTGATTTGTGATTATATGTTTGTAAAAAGAGGCTGCGTCGAGCTGATTTGCATCACAAAACGTGAAACTCCGAGTCCGTTATCCCGCCAATGATTACGCTTTGTCACTAAGATTACACTTCCAGCTCAGAGGCTGTAAGAGTCCCACGGTAAACTTCCAAAACACTCACATTAAACAGCGATTTGCATCCAGACCTAACAATATAAACATAATGACAAAGTGAACAGAGCGATCTCCAATTCACCACGATTTGTCCACGGCGGCGTTTATGTTTGAACAGCGGAAGACGTTAAAGGGCCCGTACCTGTTTTTTCCATGTATCTGAGCAAAAAGTGTCTTGCCCATAGACTGCGTGAAGAAGTGGAAGCTAATCGAGGCTAGCAGTTATAGCGGCCAATTTGGAGCCGAATTCCTTAGCAACGCTGTCAGTCAAACCTGTTGCTAACGCTAGCGGGAGCCACCTCAGGGAAAGAAGGCGCCTGATTTGTCTGTTATTAATGTTCATATCTTGATTTACAGACACAATAGTGAAATAAAAACCCCAGGATCATGTAGAGGGTTAATACGAACATTTAAGACCAAAATGACGAGTCTGACAGCAGCAGTTACAGAGAGAGGAGACACGGTTTTTCAATAGAAAGTGAACTGGAGCCAGGTTAGCTATGTCCATTTATATATACAGTCTATGGTCTTGCCCCAGCACAGATACATGGTATAAGCAGGTCAAAATAAATCCGTGTACTGGCTGCATGTAATTATAAAGCACTGTATTTTCCGTGGAAGTGCACGTTAGCATGCTAGTTGTTGTTACTGTGCATTACCGTGACAACAAACTCCGCTCTGGCCTCTGAAAGTTGTGAAAAGTGCTTATAAGTTCATAATTAGGAGGCTTGGAATGTCTAAGGTAAGTGAGGAATAACTTTGGACCACTGCAAAAAATGTACTAGTTTTCCAGCTCAATTCCAGTCTTGCCCAAGGACACAACAACAGCATCGACCTGTGGGAGCGGGACTTGAACCACCAACCTTCTGATCAGTGGACAAACACTCTACCACCTGAGCCACTCTCTGAGCTAATCCTCCGATCCCGTCACCTCAGTGAGGCTATCATTAGAAACCATTAGAGCCGCGATAAGCCGAAGTACCAGCGCTCGCTAATGGCGGCGAGCTAATGCAGCGCCGCTCGCTCCAATCTGCGGCCCTGTCGGGAGCAGCGCTGTGACGTTTGGGAATGAGTCAGCGCTTTTGAACTGTCCGAGCCAGATCTCATTGAAGTGAACCGAATCTTTTTGAAACGAGGTGAATCTTTTTCTCTCTAAATTGAATGAAGCTGTTGTATCGAACCAACACAAAAAGCAGCACAGAAGCAAAGGAAACAGGAGTGAGAGGTTTGTGCAGTTAAACACGTCTGACACTGTGATGACAGACCGACGTTTATTTATAGAGTGCGTCATTTCAAAGGGTAAACACACACACTCTCTCACTCTCACACTCTCACACTTTCTCACTCTCACACTCTCAAATGCTCACTCACACACTCACACTCTCACATTCTCTCACTCCCGCTCTCTCACTCTCACACTCTCTCTCACTCCCGCTCTCTCACTCTCACACTCTCTCACACTCCCACACTCTCTCACTCTCACACTCTCAAACGCTCACTCACACGCTCACACTCTCCCACACTCTCACATTCTCTCACTCCCACACTCTCTCACTCTCACACTCTCACACTCTCTCACTCTCACACTCTCACTCTCAGTTTGAACCAGTTTTAAACAAATCTTAACTAGGGCTGAGCGATATGGCCAAAAAATAAAATAAAATATTTTGCACACACTCGACGATTATGATTTTAATCAATTTTAACTGAGGTCAGAGCAGAGACTGTAAACACACACACACACACACAC
>JACM01033668.1:0-12382 GCA_000787095.1 Periophthalmodon schlosseri
CACACACACACATAGACACACACACAATACGCCCAATACTATCTCTTGGTGACAGAAATCCCTTGGCGAGCTACTTGGAAGGGGGTGGAGAGCTACTGGCTGGAGACCCCTGTCCTAGCTCTTACTATCACAACCATATGAAAGACCATCCATGATGATGTTCTGGCTTTGCCTGTAATGTTCCACAGTACGGCAATAAACATGGAGTTAAGAAAGCAGCCTCATCAGGCCAAGTTACAGACTGGATCTGTGGAGAGGTGTGCACACTCCCATTGAAAATGCATGCTTTTCAAGGTATTACTGAGCAATAAAAATGTAATTGAATAAATTGGATAAACTTAATGCCATAGTGTGGAACATTATAGGCGAAGCATAGGCAGGTCTCAGACCCCCTGCCTGAAATCTTACACAGTGCACCTTTAAGCCATATCAGAGTGAGAAGGCTGCGAGTGCTGCATATAACCTAATTCAAGAGGGTATAATTCAGATGGATGTATTTTGCATAGATTTGACAGAGGCACATTATCTTTAATATTCATTTTAGGCCTTTAACATTATACTGTGTGATGCTATTGAGGCTACAGTGGTAAAAATACTTAAATTGGGTGAAAGGTTTGCACGTGTATTTTGCTATTGTTAATAATGGACAGTGTTGGGCAAGGTACTGTGAAACTGTAATACATTATAAATGACTAGTTACAGTGCTAAATGTTTAATATATTTATATTATAATATTACTGTCCCATACATTTAACTGAGTTACACTACTTCGCATTACTTTGAGTTACTTTTATCATGGGCAAATGTTGTATTTCCCAATCTGATCCAGTCTTACTCCTGATGTTTAATCAGTGCGTGGTGGGCATGTATTGTTGACCTAGTCCTCAAAAAGCATCAATAAAAGCATATTTTCGATGTACTTTGACTGAAAACTGCTTCACTGCACAGGCAGCGGGAAAAATATGCTTGGAGCATATTTTGGGTTGACAAGCGACTTTGGCCGCGGCCCAGGGCGTGCGGCTGCGCACTGATAATGGATAATGAAAACTAAGACTTTGCAAATGTTCTGGTAAATGCTAAGAACATTTTATTAAAAAGCATTGACAAATAAGTCATAGCTTAGCTAGAAATTGTTAACAAGAGTAGGTCTCTGACAATGTTGTTTTGTAAATGTAGCTCTCAGGGAAAGAAGGTTAAAGGTTAAGGCACTGCACCAATACAAGACAATCAGGAAAATGAAAATGTTCAAGTAAATCATGACAGATAAGCACACATGATAAATTTCACATTGATTGATTCAAAACACCACATATTTTTAAAATGTGTTTATTTTATTTTGGGATCGAATTCTTTGTGTTGATTTGAGACTAATTCTTATGGGGCACCTCGGGTTGATGCCAGTAAGAGCTGCGAGAAATCCTCAAGTGAAACCTCAAATCACAAATATTGCGTTTTTGTGTCTGTCGCCTAATTGTGGGGAAAAGGTTGTGGTCACATTGCTTTCTCACTCAGGCATACTGGGACTCTCTCTCACATCTAGTTTTCATTTCTTGGTTTTCCGTGAGCTCTAGATCTATTGGTGTTGGTTCTTTGCTGGTTGCCCGTTTTGGTTTGGGTTGACACTGGTGGTGACTGAGGTTCTTCTGTTTGGGACATGCCATGATTACTAGAAGTATAGGTGGTGAGCATGGACATATAGATTTCATCATCTGAGTCTTCATCATTGTCGAAGTTCAGTTTATCACTACGGAGTTGCATCAGGTCGGACTGCAATCCCCGAATCTTTTTCTTGGGAGTTTGGACCTGGCTTTGAGGGCAATTTGTCCCAGCAGTGACTCCTGATGTACCGCTGCCATATGTTTCATTCCTGATTGGTTGGTTAAAAGGTTCTCTCACCACCATTGGCTCAAGGTGTGCTGTTGATAGCTGAACATGTGGAAGCCTATCAACTGTTGATAGGCTTCCACGTGGGCTGGCTGGTTCAGAAGTGAATCTTTGGTTGCCACCCCTTCTGTCATGTTGGTTTCAGTTCTTAGGAGCTTGATAAGTCTCTTGTCTATTGTACCTTTGATAGGAAGGTCCAATATCATCGAATCCAGCCCTTGTGCCCGCATGGTACTGGTTGCTGGCAGCTGGTTCCTCCATAACTGGTCTAGAATGGAATCTTTGGTTACCACCCCTTCTTTCATGTTGACTCCAGTTCTCAGGAAATTGATAAGTCTCCTGGTTGTAGTAGTTTTTATAGTGAGGTCTACTGGGTTTGACCTCAGCCCTTGTGTCCACATGGTATTGGTAGCCAGTAGCTTGCTTGTCCCTATCTAGGGAGTAAATGTTCTATATCCACCCCTTCTTGGATTCTGGTTCCAGTCCTTAGGAGCTTGATAAGTCTCCTGATTGTAGTATTTTTGATAGTGAGGTCTACTAGCATTGACCTCAGTCCTTATGTCCACATGGGGCTGGTTGCTAACAGCTTGTTGGACCATACCTGTGCTGTAGATGAATGTTGTGCATCTGCCTCTTGCATCATTTGGGCCCCAGGTTTGAGGACCTCGGGAGGTCTTTCGATGGTTGAGACCACGAGGATGAAGTCTGTTGGGATAGACCTTTGCTTTCTGATCTACACCTTGGTAGTTTCCATCAGACTGGCTATTCCAGTTAGGTCGTGAATACCACCTTCTGTTTCCATATCTGTTGTGGTTTGGCTCCTGGGTTTCAGAATGGGAGGTGGTCCAATCCGGTTTGTTGGGGAAAGGACCATCCCTCTGCCTATGGTTTGGTGTGCCCCTTGGTCCCCTGGTGCCTGATTTTAAGTTGTTTCCTTTAGCCATTGTCTAAAGTTTGTCAAATTGTCACTTAAAATGGCTTAATGGAGTTGAAATATCTACTTCTATGCTCCTCTGCTTCTCTGTTCTGTTTGCGTGTGATCACGAGTGCTGCGAATATTGAACGACAAATATATAACCTCTCGTTGTCCTTACAAGGTTGATGCCAGAATGGACATGACATTACAAAAGGTTCTTATGGTAACCATGGTGAGCGGGACAACCATAGCAGAATGGCAGCACTCAGAACCCACAAAAGAGCGCATTCCATTCTATCTTTTTTCTTTAAATATACTATCCTGTTAATATTAAAGGGGCACTATATAGGCCTACTTCAGTTCATTTGAATAAATAATAATAAACACTTTTCGTGAACAGCCTCAGGACACTTAACTTTCATTTTGGTCAGAACTACTTTACGTCATAATGTTTTACTTGTAACAGTTGCTTCTAGGACATAAAATAATGCCTTTGTAAAGAACCAGACATAAGTTTTCAGCTTGGGCGCTCCCCATACTGTGATCTGACGTAGGGCTCCATCTACTGGCAGCAGCGTGAATTACCATAGGGAAACTAACGTTAGCAAAGGAACATGCCCCGACATGTAGATGTAAGCACACAGTGGAAATGAACGCGATTTGACAGCAGAAAGGCTTTAAACAAGTCCCTTCATGAGTTATGGACACATGGCTTTTACTTGTGATACGACGCTCCTGGGAAAATTCCTAGGACAAGATTCATCAAACAAACATGAATGGAGCAAAATACAACTCCAGGTACTTGTGGGATGTGGAGAAAATGTTATAACAACAACAATATTCCTGGTAATTTACTGGGGAAATTCCAAAAAAAAATAAAAATCTAAAATGCAGGGAAATCAGTTCTTGCTTTGTTCACACATGACCCTGTTCAGGTTAAATGCAGGTAAATTCCCGGGTCAGGCTGCATGTGTGAATGAGGCTTTGAGTAAAGTAATGACGAGGGAACACTGTTAAAACATGGGTAAAAGTACATTTTGCATATGTCCCTTTTAATATAAAACATTTTTGTTAAATAGCAGTAGCACTTAAAACTTGTCCACCATGTCACTGTCAGTGGTGGTTGAAGTACTCAATTTTTTTAAAAGTAAAAGTACAGATACAGAGTCAAAATGTTACTCAAGTAAAAGTTAAAAAGTATGACATGAAAAAATCTACTTAAGTATTTAAGTACCTGTTTAAAAATGTACTTTAAGAGTAAAAAGTAAGCATTTCACACAGATTTTGATACAGTGTTGTTAATTTGTTCAAGTGTTAAATGTAGTAAAAAATGATACATAGTTGGGCCAACAGAAATACCAATCAATTTCTTAACTTCTTAAGAATTTTGTTTTTTATTTTAGTTTGCTCAAAGCCAAACCTTGAACTCAAATCTTTAGTCAAGATGTTACCACAGACATGGTAAAAAATAACCCCTCAAATCACATTAAAAGTTTGAAAATGTAGTGAAATAGAAAGAACAGATACCTGCTCTCAAATGTACTGAAGTAAAACTAAAAAATAACGTACAGATACCTACAAAAAGTGTAGTACTTTACTAGTTGTACTTTGTTACCTTCCACCACTGCTCACTGTTTGTATTTTTTTCATTTCTGGGCACCTCTGACCTTGGCACCCAGCACAACAAACCTCCTTTTTCTGTCGCTGGCCCTGCTTACAACCCGTTATGCTAATTGCACTCAGCTGTCTCGCTTGCTAGCTCCTCACCACCGATGACATGCCAGATCATGAATGATGAGTGTCCTTCCTGGCTGTACGAAAAGTGCATGTGTCTAACGGTCCATTCACAATCAAACGTGACTGCTGTTTATGCTTCCAGCTATCGCACTCAACGCTGTGGAACAACCAGCGCAGTGCGGGGCAGAGGTTAGCATACATGGCTAACGGCGCCACGTAGCCTGTGTACAATTTGATTAGCATAATTCTTCTGCTTGCTATTGTTTGAAATAATTAATAAGTGTGTGTCCTAAAAGTTGTTATAATATGCATAAAAGTGCTCAGAAAATAAAATAATGAGGTTGAAAGATTATCATAGTGTTGAATAATGAGTTGCTAATCTTCTTGTCTCGCCTCAAGTCTGGATTAGTTTGGGATTTTTTGTTTTGTTTTGTTTTTAGATAGTTGCTTTTTCTGCTGCCGTTGCAACGCTTATGTTGTTCTTTTGTTTATTTATTTTATTTTTGCATTTTTACAAGTTTAAGAGGGCTGGGATTGACTGGGCTTTTGTTTCCAGGTGTGTCTATAATTAAGACAATGTATTGGTTATCCTTTTGTCTAATTATCAGCCTATATGTAAATTCCATAAACATGATTGTGTCCTGTGTCCCCAGACATGAGGTAAACATGTTCAAATCTAATATAGCTTTTAACGATTTACTGATACCGGCGCCGATATTGCCCACTTTGATGGATTGGATATCGGTTCAGTTGATATTCCATTATCCCATTAGTTTATTGGTGGTTTTCAGATTCTAGAATGTGGTGATGTCATACTCTCAGATGGGGGCCAGAGCCAGATTTTCCTATTGATCACATTGTACTTTGGCATGAAGGTAAATTCATAAATCTTGAACCTGATCATTTTTTATTAGTGACTAGACCCAGAAACTAACTGTATTACAACAAAAATCTGCATTTTAACAATGTTAATTTTACCTGCCCCATCTGTATTATATATTATTAGTCTATAGAATGTTGTGATATCTGGACAATCTTGGCCTAAAACTATATTGTACTTGTATTTTTTCAAAGCTGTTCTGTAGTTATGTAGTATTCTGTAGTATTTAAATAGTTAAATAAACAGTTACAAAACACACTTGGATTTTTTATTTTTTTTTACCATGTGTTTAAAGGGAATCAATTATATCTTCAGTTTCTGCACTGGTGTCGCTTGCTGTTGGGTATCGGCAGATAAGCCAAAGTATAGACATCGGTATCGAAACAGAAAAAGCTGGATCAGTGCATCCCTAAATGTAATCAAAATTTCCTTCTATGAAACACTTTTCTTTTAAATCTATATCGGTAGTGTAATAAAAAATGACACTCCAGAAGGCTGCATAGTTAGAGAAGAAAAAATATGAAGTGATACCTTAAATACTTGAGCTCCTCCACTTGAGGCACTTGAGGTACCTTAAATACTACTACTCTCACCTATGGTCATGAGCTTTGGGTAATGACCGAAAGGACAAGATCGCAGATACAAGAGGTCAAAATGAGTTTCCTCCGCAGGACACTGGGTGCTCCCTTAGAGATAGGGTGAGGAGCTCGGTCACACGGGAGGAGCTCGGAGTAGAGCTGCTGCTCCTCCACGTTGAGAGGATGCCTCCTGAACGCCTCCCTAGGGAGGTATTCCAGGCATGTCCCACCGAGAGCAGACCCCGAGGAAAACCCAGGACACGCTGGAGGGACTATGTCTCTCGGCTGGCCTGGGAACGCCTTGGGGTCCCACTGGAGGAGCCGGAGGAAGTGTCTGGGTTGAGGGAAGTCTGGGAGTCCCTGCTCCCACTGGAGAGCCCGAGGAAGTGTCTGGGTTGAGGGAAGTCTGGGAGTCCCTGCTTAGACTGCTGCCCCCACGACCCGGCCCCCGGAAAAGCGGAAGAAAATGGATGGATGATACCTTAAATATTATGCACCTTCCCCGTTTAGCACCAGTCCTGGTTGCACTGTGTTACTGTGGCCTGTGCTCCAGCCCAAACCAGTGCAGTGATGGAGAATGTGCTGACGGCTTAACATTATAAGATATTACATAACACAACCCTGTGAGTAATTATGGCTCTAATATACTTTCTAAAATAGCAAGTGCTCCATCACACAGAGATGGTAGAAATGAACTGCACGCAGGAGCAGAGCCCAACCAGGTCTCAGTAGCCACAGCAAATCATTTCTCAACTTTCTCAACTTTTCTCAACTCCGATCCAAATACGTGTCTCAATAGCAGAAGACAGATGTAATTCTGAGGGGGAAAAAAAATTGGATTCTCACTTCTAACCTCAGATTAACAAAATGTAGAGCTTCAGACATTTATTCTACTGAAGTCTGTGTTAGGGTTATCAGAAGTATCAAATCAGATCAAACTAATCAATACTAAAACTAGTATTGAAACTACATACTAATTTGAGCATGTCACATTCCCAAGACAGAAATGAACCTTTCCTGAACAGCTTTAGAATGATCTTGAGCTGTATCAGAACAAGTATAAGACACATAGACTTGTATGCGCCCATGGACCACTATGGAACATACCTGGACTGAGGGATTACACAGGCCACAAGGTAGTATAAAAGAAAGTACTACGATTTAATGGTCTAGCAGCTACCACTCTGATTGGTCAGAACTGATCACATGATGCTTGTTTCTGACGTCATACAGGTGGAAGGCACTAGCCCGCATTAAGGAAATAATGTGCATGAAAAAATATATTTTGGGATTTGAAAAACCCAAAGCCATCGTTGGTTCATCTTCCAGATCTGCTTATACTCCCATGGCCACCAGGGGCACCACAAGGGTCTGATTGGCCGGTAAATGAGAATTAGTATTTAAATGCATTTTGCTCAGTGCTCTCTCACACTCGTGCCACCTGGTGACAAAAACAATATTATTAATTCATTCATTAATTAATCATAGTTTTTTATACAGCGCCTTTTATGACACCCAAAGGGCTTTACAGTGCATTATTCATTCACTCCATACTCGGTGGTGGTAAGATACTATTGCAGGCTGTAATCTGAGCCATCGGCCCCTCCAAACACAACCAATGCACACACGTATACACCACGTGTAAGGTTAAGTGTCTTGCCTAAGGACACAACAACAGTTTTAGCCACTAGTGCCCCACTGTGGCTCCTGGTATTCTCCCATCCAAGCACTAACCAGGCCCAGCCTTGCTTAGCTTCTGAGGTTTTGACGAGCTTGTATGGCCACAATTATGAAGGTTCAGAATATGTTTTGTTGAAGTTATTTTCGGCCCTGATTTAGAGGAGCCTGCTGTAATAAGGCTCTGCTTTAATTAGCTCAGACTGGACAAATAAACAACCAAAAGGTGTGAATGGAACCGATTACGTGCATAACAATGAGCTGGCCTGATCTTGTTCTGTTCTGTTTTGTTGAGATTTTTTTTTTTTAAATAGTTGTAGTATTATATTAACAATACAAGTGATAATACTATAACATTTTTACAACCTCTGTCGACCTGTGTGGCCAGATGACTTGTTTTATCCCAAACAGCTCCAGAGAGGTGGGAGTGATGTCATATGCCTGATTGTCATGGTCAAATATACGGGAAAAAATCTGGTACAGGGCCTTGAAAGTGCATATGACAGGTTAGACTACTCTTTTCACTAAAACATACTGAACATAATTCTATTTTTGATTAATTATCTTGCCTGTTTTTGTTTTTTTGGGGTTTTTTTTGTAAAATTTATTATTTTATGTCGTGGTTGGACACAAGCAGCAGACGTGACATAAGTGGAGGTGATTCCATAACTGTTACCATGATGTTAACAAGGGCCAAAACTTGTCTAAATTGCACAATATTTATGATTAGACAAATAAAAATAAAAGACAACACCACTATTTTTGTAAAATGAAGGTTTAATTTAAAGGTCTTTCAGAAAATTGTGTTCTTTGCCTGTAAATTTAGAACTCACTGATACGTCTTGTATTTTTGTACTTTTACTTTCAACTTTTTTTTCCCACAAACTGCCACTTAACTGATGTAAAACTATAATAAATATTTGTCATTTGCACTTAAAGCTTTTGTTGAGATTTTGTCTGAAAAATACCTACATCCTCCTCTAATATATGGACACTGGCTGGCTCGTTTTTAGCTTGGCTCCCGGCGCCTCATGATGAACCATTAGTGAAGTCACTACTGCAGCACAATGTGAGGACACCCATGTAAATCACTGCCCCGGACCCGACTGCCAGCTGGCCCCAGAGACCCCGCGCCGCGCTGATGGGTGGCTGCCGTCCAGAGCAGATTGATGTCTGCTCCATTGTGTCCTCGCTCAAGTCTCCGCTTAATGCGATTCTGAGGCAGCGGCGTGTTAGCTAACGCCGCTACAAGTCCTCACCACGTGTCTTCTGTTGGACAATGGAGACAGCATCTAGCGCTCGGGGCAGGGCATCTGTGTTAAAGGGACAGATTTTTGGCCATGTAACTGTGAAATGTGATTTGCCCCAGTACAGATATAATGTAAAAAAAAACTCTTTAGGTCAAAATAAGTCTGCTGTGTACAGTCTAATTACAGAGTGTTTTTATAATTCACAAACACACAAGAAAGAATCGCTTTGGGATGAGGGGTCAGTGGCTGTGGGAGGGCGCTCAACAAAAATTTCACACCTGATTTTGATGATTTTGATCCTCAGGAATAGACTTGATACTCAATACCGGTTCCGATACCATGACGACAATAAAAAAAAACAAAACACTATTATTAATTATAAAAGAATATGATTTTTAATATTAAATTGTAGTACTTTCTTTTATATTACCATGTGGCGTTATATCTTTGTAATACCTCAGTTGTCCAGGTAGGTTTCATAGAGGTCCATGGGTGTATACTAGAATGATTTTTTTTTTTTTTTTTTTACATGTGAGCACAAGCTGCAGACCCTGTGTGATGAGCCACCTGATGGACTGAACACTACCTACCAGACCTCTTTTGTTTGAACCCTCACGATGTTTATTGAGTGATCATGCGTCATCACTAATTTGTACCCTTTGTATCGTGTGTCTTTTGTTACCTTTAGACCACACCCCAGTTTCTCAGTATGTATAAAATGTACCAGCCACTGTGATTCATTCTCTCTGTCGTAGCATGTGGGCAGAAGAGCCGGAGCTCTGTCTGTGGAGCTCTGTATTCTTTATTAAACCTACAGAAAACCATTCTGTGGCCTTCACCTTTTTTCTTATACAGCAACCAGAAACTCATGATATCAACTAGTCTATGTGTCTTATACTTGTTCTGATACAGCTCAAGATCATTCTAAAGCTATTCAGGAAAGGTTCATTTCTGTCCTGTGAATGTGACTTTTCTTGGGTCAGATGGTGAAATCAGGTGGTGTGTTTTTAAACCTTGTTTTAAAACACACAGTTTTATTTTTCCATAATTTGATACACTTTTAATTTGGCCACTACCTCACCTTTTAAATAACGCTATTTTAATCTGTCACACTTGTTCAAATGAATATCTACTTTTGATACTAGTTCTAGTATCGATTAGTGTCTGATTTTTTATACTTCTGACAACAATGACAAATGTGCAGAAGAGGACAGGACTAGAGCAGGAGTGTTGTGTCACACTATGACACAGGCTGTACCATTTCAGTGGACTTATTTTATGTACTACATAAAATGAGTAAGTGATTATCCTTAACCCTACACAGGCTGAAGTTGATATTGACAGCTTGACCCACTTTCTTTTCCAAAATATCACTTTAAAATCTCACTTTATTTTTACCTTCACTACTGTTGTCTGGCAGATGATTGAGACAATTCAACTCTGCCTTTTCCAGTGAAAACATGTGACAGCTGTAGCAGTTCAGAGCTGCAGAAGTCATAAATGTGAATTGCGTGTTCACCCTGCTAAAGATCAAATTTGAATCTGATTTATTTCCACATATACAGAGTTCAGAGCTGTAGAAGTCATAAATGTGAGTTGTGTGTTCACTCTGCTAAAGATCAGATTTGAATCTGATTTATTTCCACATATAAAAGAGACCTGGGTCACATTCAAAGACATTAGATTCAGGTCACATTTGGGCAAAAAAATATTTTAACTGTAGTGTGAATGGTTTGCCTGGATTCATCCAGAATGAATCTTTGTGTTTTATACAGACTGATATCTGTCTGGTTCTCCCTTCTGCATCTCAGCCCCGCAAAACGTGATCGTGCAATCAGATTTGTTTTTTTTTCAATGACACGTGTGAAATGAAGGAGCTCATTGGTCACCTATCATTTACAAACAAAAGAAAATTTCTCTCTCCTCAGAATAACAGAGTTTAGTTCTTTGTTCATTGATTCTGCAGAAATCTGCAATGTTTTTCAATCCCCTGTGATATTTTTTACGATACCGACGGACCATGCGTGTCCCCGATTGGCTAATCCACCTGTCAATCACAGCCATTTGAAAACGGGGAGTATGCATGTGAATACTACTGATTGTGCCAAAGGGTTTGAGAGCTGAGAATGGGTTTGATTTAAATACCTTTAAATTCTAACCACTAAATACTTACGTTGTCCTATACTTTTTGAAAATGGGGTATTCTATCTTTAAAACTAGACTCAGTTATCTGACCATATCTTGACTACTACTGTACCCGGTGTGTTTTGCCCCAGTACATATACAGTACATATTGTATAAGCAGCTCTTGTGGCCAAAATAAGTCCACTGTGTGCTGTCTGCATCTAATTAAAAAGCATTTTATTGTCTGATTTTCAGGAAGTGTGTGTTAGCATACTAGTTGTTGTTAGCTTTACCATCACATCAAAATGCTGCAGCAGTTTCCGAGAGTTGTGAAAAGCGCTTGTGAACTCGTGAATAAATCAGAATTCAGAGTGCATAAGGTAAGTGAGGAATAACTGGGGACCACGTTGGATAACTTTTCATGTTTTTTAAGACCGTAAAAATCAGGTACAGTACCTTTAAGTTATAACGCTAATGAGTCAATTGGATAACTTTCATGTTTTTTAAGACCGTAAAAATCAGGTACAGTACCTTTAAGTTATAACGCTAATGAGTCAAAAAATAAAAAATAAAAATAACTCAAGAAAAAACCTGATTACAAAATGCTAATGAGTCAAAAAATAATAATAATAATAACTCAAGAAAAAACCTGATTACAAGATTTAAAAAGTAATTTGCATGTTATGACTCAAAAGCATGCACTGTGTATAAGCGGTGCTTTGGTTGTTTCAGGGGATGTGTCAGAAGGGCATTTGAGGTAAGTGTGAGTTAAAATGCACATCCTGTATGAGCCGTGACCTCAGACGTAGAGAGGTTATCTGTGACACCAGCTCACTCATGTTTGATGGATTAGAAATGAAGCAGGGCTTGAAGAGAAGGTCGCTGTCAAGTCACATCAGTGTTCCTAAGCCGATTCATAACAATGGATTTGGTGGGAAACTTTGAGGTGCATAATATAACTTTTCTATGTGAGGGTCCACCGTCTTCGTGTTGCCACGGAAATATTATTGCTTTGCCCTGAATGTCCCACAGTATGGTCTAATCTCCACAGAGGCAAAGTCAGATCATGAATGTGGTGTGTGAGTGTTGATGGTGGTTGGATGGGTCGATGGCTCAGATTGGCAGTCCTGATTCAGTAGTACCGTATTCCGGACTATAAGTCGTACTTTTTTTATAGTTTGGCCGGGTGTGCGACTTATACTCAGATGCGATTTATATGTGAAATGTTTTTTTCTTCCTTATTATGCATTTTTTGGCTGGTGCAACTTATACTCCGGTGCGACTTATACGACTATACTGTAAAGTGTGTTTTGACTGTCCAAAAAAAGCTCTATAT
>JACM01018629.1:0-25870 GCA_000787095.1 Periophthalmodon schlosseri
AGACTATAGTAGTGAGTCTGTGTAGTAATAGACTATAGTAGTGACGTCGCTTTTTCTCAAATATAGAGACTCTCTAGTAACTATGCAGTTAACTGTGGATGAAAAGGTATATTATATAGGGGACACTGCTTAATAAGGTCAAATTAACTGAAACTACTAAAGGGGTAAAACATTAAGTATCATGCAAAATGAGAAAATATCACAGATAAGGATGCGTATCATAGGCCCCTAGCTTGTTGTTCTGACACACATTCTGGAGAGCACATGAAGCCCGCCCTGCACACACACTAATGCACACCTGCCATCTGACTGATGTGTGAGAAGGAGCGGGGGAGCACAGGAAGCTCCAGCATCTGCTGTTGTGACTGGCAACACTTTAGTCAGATCTATCCTCAGCCTCCAGGGACCCAGGAGGAGAGGGAAGACCATCTCATACATGCCCATCAGGACAGAAACATAACATTTAAATCAAACTCTGTCAAGAGAGAATTCTATACACCAGACTTCTCTGTGATTTTACAAGTCGTTTATTCAGCTATAAACTGAAGAACTAAGAACTCATGTTTCCAGCAGCAAATTATTCCACCCATGCATGCAATCTGTGTCATTTGGCAGCTAAGAATGTCCAAATGGCAACAATTTGCATGTCATCATTTTCTTACATCCTACAGGATCTTTTTTGTAATTACAATTTATGCGTCTTGTTGCTTTTAAGGGGTCTTTAAAGCTATCTGCTACTTTTAAGAGTTCAGTTTTCTTTGTGGTGGGTTGAATCTACCTGTCATGCACTCCTCAGAGCATGACAGCTTGAACACTAAGAGAGTTGGGCTGGGAACCGTGACGTTTGAGATGTGAGCTGCATTAAACAAACGTTACTTCATTACAGTAAAACAATCCCTCATGTCACAGTTCATTTTAATATGTTTTTTAAAGGTCCATTATGTAACTTTTCTGGTGGAGGGTCCACAACCTGCTTATGTCAAAGAGAAGATATTGCTGGGAAGTTTATTAGGGATCGAGCACGAATGTGCGAGGGTAGCTAGTCAGCGACTCATCTGTCTCGCACTCGTACGAGAGCCCTTTTGTATTTGTAAAATTCTGAGGAAAATAGCAAAACTCAAGCAGTAAACAATAGCATACAGACAAGTAACTAGTATCAAAAATTTGAGTTTAGTGAGAAAAAATCGCTCAGTAGCGCCACCTCAAAAATTTATTTTCATTGCTGCAATGGGAGCCTGGCCTGGAAAACAAATGAAACTTAGCATAAAAAATAAATCATGTCCTAACATGTAAAAAATGATATTATGGCCCCTAAACCCTACAAGAAGTCGGCTATATTGGATTAAACCCAGGATTGACAAAATCAAACATCTTTTGACTTCTCTTCCAACAATTTTCATCAAAAGCACTTCAAACTTGGCCAAAAGACACAAAACCCATGTGCAATAAAAGGTTATCAATTAGATCTTACATAGAACATTGGACGTGGTCATGGTGATTTTTCATCAAAATGTAAATTTTGAGAACCTACGTTGTAGGACAGCTCAGTGACGCCTTCGAGAAAATACATTATGAGATAGGAGGGGCGGAGCCTATTTTTAAATTGTGGGCACATAAAAGGTACATAGAGCGTCTCGAGATAAAGAATATTATGGTCCCGCCCTAAACCTCACAGAGTGTGGGCCATACTGGTTCAAACTTGAAGCATCCAAAATCTAGCCCTCGTACTTTAACAAACTTGTCCTAGGAGTTTTCTTCGACAAACTCCAAACTGAGGCAGCATCATCAAAGAATTTACATAAGTCTCAGGGTGTGGTCATAACAAGCTCTTAACAAAAAATCCCTGTAACTTTTTCAAACATCATCAAATCTGGACAGACCCAATGTAGTGTGTGTGTATTTTAATGACCTGGACATAATGAGATGTGAGATAGACTTATATTTTTTAATGGCACTCCAGTGCCCCCTGCAAAGTTAACATGGGACAGAAACATTTATCTACAATGTCACACCAGAAATACTGAATTACGTCACGCCAGCGTTGGCAGCCCTCCTATTCAAGTGTGCCCTTCGTGGTTGCAAGGGCTGCAAGAGCCCTTTATTCCTGCTTGCAATTTTAATTTATTTTGTTTTAATTCAATTACATGTATTTACTACTAAGAAATAACCTGAAAAGCATGTGTTCTAGTGTGAGTTATCCTGTCTGTCCACAGATCTGACCGTTAACTGCTAGTCTCGTTCAATGCCATACTGTGGAACATTCTAGGCAAAGCATTACACCAAGTTACATAGTGCACCTTTCACCTTTAAGGGAACTAACTAGATGAAAGCCACTAACATTAATCTATTTATATTGTATGTTATATGTGTGTACATTGTAGGAGTGAGTCGGTCTGTTCTCAAATGCAATACGTGGTCTCCTCTGTGTATCAGAACTTTAATATAGAAGACAGAGATAATAAACAGAAAGCTGGCAAACTCTGAGAACAGCTAGAAACAGCTGGTATGATGAAAGCAGACAGCTTCAGGAAGTGACTCACCACAAAAAGAAGCCTTTGATTACAGGTCATTTGTAAAGATAGAAGAAAGGTGTGTGTGGGTTGCTCTGCTATGTTGTCTGTGGTCTTCACAATACAGACCACCTCAGCTATGTGTTACCATTGGCCGTGGGCCTTTAAATATGAGTGACAGCAGTATTTTATGGCTCATTTGGTAAATGAAATGCACAGTTTGACTATTGACCAATGCAGTGATGAATGAGCACAGATTTTTGGCATGTGGCAGCAAAATATGTTGTTAGCTCAGCAAATGAAATTATGTAAATTATTTCACCACTTTGGCAACCTGACATAATACAAATCTAAACAGTTTGAAAAAAATCAAATAAAAACAAAAAATAATCGGTGGTAACAGAGTTTATAGTAGCATTATATCATATAATTGTGGAAAATGTTCAAGATGTTCCTTACACATCAAGTATATTTACTAGTAAATACTTTTTGGAGTATTTTTCAGACACCATCATTTTACTAATTCTTAAATAATATATTTTACAGTGTAACAGTGTTGTTTTACTTTTTGGTTTTGGTTACTCTTCCCACTATGACCAGTGACAAAAGCTTTATGTTGAACATTTGTGCTTTTTGCATTGCTCCCTCAGATATAATTATTTTGTTTTTTGTTTTTGTTTTTATTTTTGTAATCCATCCTTTAAAAATAACAGATTTTAGTTGCATTGTTATTATTGCATTATTTAATGTTTTGTCGGTTCAATTACAATTCAAATTCAAACTTCAAATCATAAATGAATCATTATGTCCAGATGTTATGTTAGTTTCCCCAAATACTTTTTTTTTTTTACTGTTCTTTGAGCAATTTCTTGAATGAAATTATATTATTAAATTGTATTATTTAAGTATGGTAGTATTTGGTTGCATTTCTGGCTACTCTGCAGGTTGGATTCTGTAAATTGGTATCTGCACTGCGACTTCCATCGAGTTATTCTTATTCTGATCAGATAACATTTTATGGTGAGGGCCATTAAATTTAATTTATAGAGATGGAGGAACCCTCTCTTGTTTTAGTAAAAGCAGGAGTGTGTGTGTGTAAGTGGTCTGTAATGAGCTGTTGAGAGTGCGAGCTGCTGTGATTAGGGCTTCAACAGTAAAGTCTAATGAGTCACAGCATGTCACTGACTGTCGCTTTAATAACACAGTTCCACACACTAGAGATCACTGACTCCATGGTAATTATACTCCCCACATAAGCACAAATAGGAGCTCTGGGTAAGCTCACATATTTAATTATCATGACTTTCTTCCAGAGGTAATGCATTAATATACTATAATATTACATGACATTTTAAGTGGAGAAATCAACAATATAAATGTATTATTTGGGGATTCTCAGGAATCTGTTTATGATGCTCATGTTGCTAAGCAATTGTGGTGTCATGGAAACTCATCGCATCTGTGGACTTGCTCTTTAGCGATAGTAACATCTGAGACAACCAACAGTTGGATTATTTTAAAAACTGAAGAAAACTCAACCATTTTAGCAATTACAACAAAATGTCAAGCAACATCTTCCAAATTCAATGACTCACAATTACAAACATCTTTCTCTCAAAAGGAGCCAAACGTGATGATATTTTCTGTCAAAAGGAGCCAAACGTGATGATATTAAATCAGCAAAGAGACAACTTTGGAAAACAAATTACATTCACTTTCCAAAATAGACCCAATCCATGCCTAGTCCACTCTGGTGCACAGCCAAAGCTTTTTAGATCTTTTGGCAAAGTGCTAATGCAATCCCAAGACTCACTCTCACCAATCTATATTCCAACAGGGCTCTTCTGTCCAGGCGGCACTCCTACTACTGTAGCTCTCCATCCCTTAGTGCTGAACAGAGGCATTCATTATTTTCAATTTAAGTTGCTATTGAAAGGGTGCATTTTTGCATTGTCCTTTACTGTCGCTGAATTCAGTTGATTTTTATTGGCTGGGCCAAACTGACCATTTTACTTGCTGGTCAAAGTGTACCAGAGCCTAAAATGCATTTCCACTGAAATCCATCCTGCTAACTCAATTGTATTGTTTCTGTGATTGGTTGTTTGTTTTTCTAAATGGATTCTGTCAGTGTTGGTCTCATGTTGTGCCCATTTGTTCCAACTTGAAAAAATAGCCTTTTGTTCTAAATTTGTTCGGCCAAGCTTGAATTTGATCACGACATCTCTCTTACTGTCATGGAAAGGTCTTGGCTTGTTGTCAGATCTCACTGAACAGGTGCTTTTTCACCAAAACCAATAACCCACAAGCTTTCGGAAAACTCAGAATAACCTCCCCAGCCTTGAAACCAGTGTCTTTTCTTACAGCTGATGGAAAATGAACATAGACTTCATGTAATACAATGCTCTTTTTGGTATTATAAATGGTAGCAAAAGTTCAGGGTTAAAGAAAAAAACGATACCCAGACACCATTAAAACAAAAATAGTATAAAACTAGATTCATATTTGAACAAGTAATGGGCCTGAAAAAAATACATGAATACACAAAGACCAAATTTGACTTTTCCAGAATAGTTTTGAAACATTCTTGGTCTATATCAGAACTAGGATAAGACCAGATGATAACTAAGAAACTAAGAACAGATGATAACTAAGAAATTTTGCTTTGAAAATTACATTCTATTGACAAAAAAAATGTATTTTTAATCATCTTTGTGGTTTCAAAATAGGAATTGAATAGGGGCTTGATATATGAAAAGACATTGTGTTTGAAGTTTTAGTATTGTGGCAGCACTGTTAACTCATAGATTTTCCCCCCCTGTGTAGCTCAGAGCCTCTGTGAATAGCGTCATATAACAAATAGAGGGCCTTGTGTAAAAAGATAAATGATGTTTTCCACTGGGGCAGTAACTAAAGGTCTCGTCAAAGAGGCCCTCTAAAGGATGTGTTTTAATTATTAATGAGGGCAGAGTCAGGCGAGTCAAAGGTGGCCTGGATATCACAGACAGTCGCGGCTAAAGGTTAAAAAGAAGGAAATTGACAAATTAGATCTGGCATTTAAGATCTCAGAATAAACGGTACAGAGAGAAAGGTCTATTTCCTGTTCACTGCTGTATGCTCTCAAGCAAACCAATTATATTCAGAACAGGACAAGGTGTTAATCAAAATTATTATTATACATTTAAAAGTTTTTGGAAACATCTACAAACACAATAAACAGTAATTCAAGGTTCTGATTTGAGACATAGCATACACTGGTTTCTTCTTGTTTGGGTTTTGCTATTGTAAAACTTTGTAAATTCGTTTAACCACTTTTGTCGGGTTTGTTAAAAAAATGTTATTTTCTCTAATCTAACTCCTATAATATCAATATTTACATGTGTACGTGCGGTATGTGACAGGAAATATGGGACACAAAATCTTAGTATACATCTTATGAACCAAGTAACAGTTCAATTCCGTGTGCTTGCTTATCCACATGCGTCTAAAAACATATATGTTTATTACAAACGTGTTACTGTGTTAAATATAGTTATTGTTAGCCACTGTTTTCTAACTCCTGACAAGTTGTGTAGCTGCAGGAGACAGCTTCACCTAGTGTAAAGAGCTATAGTATAGTGAGAGAGGCAGTGTTCCCAATCATTTGTGCAAGCTCAAACATGGATGTGAAGCTGCAGGTACATGGACAAACACCAAAAATAATGCTCCCAAAGTCATAGTGAGGATTTCCATTATCTGAAGAGCCCTTTCTGCAAGGCCTGGTGTAAATTTTACTAGACAGCTGCAATACAATGTCATATAAAATTAAATCAAATAATAAAAATAGCCACTCTGTTGTGTGGTCCAATGAAATCACTACACATGTAAGATATATGTTACGCAAGTACTGCCTGTATTCAAGTAGTAAATATCAAGAAGTATAAATATGCTGAGTTCCATTAGGAGTAATAGATTTTGCAGTAAAATATGAATTCTGACTATCCAACATCTTCATCGTCTTCCTGCGGTGATAGGACAAGAGAGACATCAATCAAACAGGACATTTGTGAAGGTCGTTATGCAGGGTGCAGGCTGAAGTATAACATCAGATTAACCTACAGGACAGATAATGGACATTACTTCAGCTATAGCCATCTTTCCTATACCCTTTTAAATTCATAGATCTCTAAAGTGGATAAGCAAATAGTTATGGTCCCTCTATGAGCTGCCATAAGCCTGGCTCAATTCCATTTCATTACAGCCTCACAGTTGCAGGAGGATATCCTAAGCTACAGTCCAGTGTACTGTGAAAAACAAAAGATTTTATGCTGTGTTGTCCACTATTCTGTAAGGACAATGGCACCAGGTCAGTGAACAGCAGCAGAACAACACTAAAACTAATTGTTCTTTGACCCCTAACCATTATGGTGAAGTTAACGGGGTGTGTGGCGATTGATAGAGAAATCAATGACAATGTAACTATGGCAACATGCTGTCATGCCTTAATTGGATATCTCTGTCTCCTGGAGCTAGATTGATCTGGACTAGTGGCCCACACAGATCCTGATTGAGTTACTATGATATGCTGGTGTGCTTAAACCAATGCAAGCCGACCCCACATTTCTAAACACTAATGATGTTTATCACCTTACGAGAGAAGAAAATACCTGTAACTGGCACTTTTTACCATTTAAGAGAGCCTTTACCTTATTAAAAAGTTCTTTTATTTTGGGGTTTACCCTCACTTTGATACCTTTAGATGATAATTACATAAATAAAATCAATGACGGAACATGTTTTCTTGGAAATAAGCAGTAAGTAAGTAAGTAAGTACATATTTTTGTTACTGGTAGTGCAAGTCTCATCACAGGAAAGGATCACTAAATACAATACAAATACAGAACCTAAAGGCTCAAAATCAGAGCACAGATCTCTTTCTTTTGTTTTTGCCTTTTGTCATGCAGCCTCAGAGACTAGTAATCTGTATTAAGTCATCTGGCTGGAGGATGTCTGCTTATATCTGATCACAGCATGGCCTCCAGCAATGGCCGTGCTCCAGTGTCTTCTGTCATAAAATGAGGAGAAACAGATTGTTGCTGTGTGTTTTTCTGTGCGCTGTACAAAGAGACACTAAAATATGATCCATGAGATAATCACAACCCTTATCTACAAATCCATGCCAACAGAAGACTACAGAATCAACAGCTTTTACTTTTCAGCTTTGTAATGGCTATAAACAGTATTGTGGCAACAAATGAGAGTTTGGTGGTAAGGTTTTACTTACCCTCAGGGCTTCGGAGCGCTTTGCGAGCAGTCTCTCAATTTCCCCTGCAGCCTTGGCTACCAGCTCTGTTGCATTATTGTGCTCCACACTGAAGTATGTTTCATGTTTGCCATATATCTATGAAATAAAACAGTGAGACCATTTATTATTGCAAAAAAATTGCTCCTTTTTCTCTATCAATCAAATCTACCCACATACTATACATTCTCTCTTATCAAAGAACATTACTATAATATTGGGTTAAGCAAAGTATAAATATTATTATTATTATTTATTTATTCTTTTTTTTTTCTCATTATGCCATCTCTAAAACACAGAAAGAATAGACCAAAGGTTACATATATAAAAAAAAAAAAAAACATTTACTGTTCTGTAGGATATGCTGAAAAAATGAAAATGAAAGAAGAAAGAAAAAAAAAGGGTCACATATGCCAAACAGCCAATTATTTAGCAGCCTGGAGGGATGTCTTCACCACACATTCACCCAGTGATCTATGCATTATAATCTCTTTATCTATTTTTCATCTTATGGATTGGTACAGTGAGGGAACATGAAGTAAAAACACAAAAACATAGACTGAAAATATTCAGATGTTTCACTGGCTTTGCATAAACCATGGCGAATGACAGTTGTCTACTTAAATTAAGTGATTTCCAAACACCAAACATTATGCTATTTTGTGCTTGACACTCAAAGTCATTTAAGATGTTATGATGTATCTTTTTCATCTTCTGTTTTAAATATCAACATCAAATGGATTAAAAAAATGTGTGGCCACCAACAGATGCAACAGATCACTAATGATGATGTGCATTATAATGCATAGTGTCAAGTGCCACTTTTCATTTAAATACATATTTTTTGACTACTAAAAGGCAGAGTGGTTGACACTTTGTTTCTGAGTATTATGTTCATACAACTTCAGTAGATAAAGATGGACACAATTACTCTGATGCCTATCTGCCATTCTTCATTATGTTGGTTAAAGCTGCATAAGACGATGTTCAAACCAAGAAAGGAGAAAAAAGGTATTTAACTCTTACACTCTTTAACTTGTTGCTGGTTCTCAGACATCCCTTTGGCTTTATTAGTATTCACATGCATGAATTTTGGGCCCGTGCACAACTGTTTTTAGACTTCGTGATTAGTAATTAGGAAAGGGTGGACTGTCAACTTGCGATTGCTAAAATAATTTACTTTTGGCCAGACAGCACATAGGCATTGGGGGGAAGGGGGAACAGAGAAATGTGTACATTTCTAAATTTTACATTTAAAAAATATTACCAACTTCTAATATTATGAATTATAACGATCTCTGCGTCATTGCATGTAAATTAAATATAATATTTCTATATTCCTTCCCTTAAGTAACCTTGTCCACGGGGCTTGCTGAATAAAATGAAGATGTGTTGCCTAACATAAAGCTGCTATACATAGTAAGGTTATATCATATGTGTTTTGACAGCTGAAGAAGTGCAAACAGAATTAATGAGTGCAATACATTACTCACAATTTACTCTTCTCTATTTTAAAACGGTCACAAAAACGGACAATATAAAAATGTGAGCATTTTTATAATTATATGCATTGTGCTTACCTCCGATAGGTCCTGCATGCCACTGGCTGTGTCTGTTAATGTGATTAAATCCTTTTGCATCTGGTCGACCCATTCCTTTATCCTGAGAACATAAAAACAATCAGTTAGGCAATGTTTCCACAGCTAATGAAGAGCTTCCAAATCTCTTACATCTTCTAATCGAAGTAAATGATATTCAGTAATCTTATTCAATCTAGATTAGCATTCAGTTCAAAGTGAATGTTAATGCTTACACATTTAGGGGAAGAGTTACAATATATTTGCCCAACCAGAGAGAGAGTTGACTTTTTTCCCTCGCAGAAAACCATGAGAGCAGTTATGATAACATGGTGTCAGCTTAAGGACATGCAAATATGATGCTTTTGGATAAAAATGTCACTTTACAACAGAGACACAAAACAGGGACATTTCATTTTGTATGCACTGCATAACTTATTGCAAAAATACCACAGTTGTGGCACTCAGTAATATGTTGAGTCATCTCATGTAAAAGACAGACCACGTTGTCTTTTCTCATTTATGCAACTTGAGAGTACAGTAAAGTACATTTGGTTAAAATGTCAACATGTTCTATATGCATATCATTATCACATATTTTTAATATCATGTATTATACCCTTACATGTACAAGATATATTCATTTTATTTTTAATCAGCTCTGTTTACAACCTCTTTTTATTTTTTATTCGAGAATATATAATCAATAATCAAAGTTTGCATATCTCTGAAACAAACTCTGTATCTCTATCTCCCACCTCCGTATGAATGCATTAACGGCAATTAGTAAATCCTTAATGGACCTTAAGGACTGTAGACTCCTTTAGTTCAGCTCAGGTTAACCATGTGAGTGCTTAATGCGTGAAACCAATACCATAATTCCCCTGACTGTCAAAACATGAGAATAACCTACACCTGACAGCTGAGACATGATATGGACACACTCTTTACAGTATAGAGGTAACTAAGTTCATTTGAATGTCTCCCATATTTTTTTAGTACTATGAAGTAACCAGTCATCACATTGAGTAAAGGTTCAGTCCATGTTATTTCTGACCTCTCTTTACATAACAGTGTCCCTCACCCTGCTCCTTTACAAGACTAAATAAATAATACATGATAGAATCCATAAAGAAAATGATCCTTTCTGGCCTGGGGTAAATTAACCTCTTAACCTGGTACAGTGGTGAGAGGCCTTTGACATATGAACCCTGTCTGTGTTTTCTTATTTAAAAACATACACTGTAATGTGAGATACGAGCTCATGCTGAAGTGTGTGGCATAGAGATCACATAGTATTTTTAGCCTTCATGGGAGACAGTTGCTTGTACCTTCAAATCTGGCAGCTTCTTAAATACGGAGTGAAAGAAACTTTGACACAACTTTACAACACAAATGTTACAGAGGTCAGGTATAAAACTGTTACTCCGGTGAAGTATTTTAAGGTCGCGTTCACACCTGCACACACTCAAACACACACAACAACAACAAAAATGGGAATAAACTGACAGGACTAAACCAGGACTAGAACAGGACCGAACCAAGTCTACATCAGGACAAAATGGGATCAAACCAGGACCAAATAAAGACAAGTGTAAACGCACCAAGAATAGAGATTGATCTTTATAACTTTTTGTTATGAAAAAAGCCTGGAGTCTGAATGTAAAAAGATCTACCATGATATACGATTATATGGTCTACTTCACGGTCTAAAAGTGCGTCACACTTGTCTTGGGTCTGACTTGATACAAGTTTATTTTAGATGTAGACTGTTTTTAGTCCTGGTCTAGTCCAGGCCTTAGTTGCAAATATTTTACTAAATCATCTAAAGCTCACAACCAAAGCCCCTGAATGCCCCTTTAAAGTGCCCCTTTCCTGTTGTTATCATTCTCCATCTCACTGGTCCAACCCCAAACCGGGCTTAAACTGTTAGCTTTTTAAACAAATAAACATATTTCCCTATCAGTAAAACATGGCATTTTCCTTCTATAGAAAGAAAAACATAGGAAAGAACCTATAACTGGACCATGTGAGTTTAAGCACTGGTAAAATTAGATGATCTTGGTGCCCACCCAGTAGCCCTTCTCATGCTTCCTCTCCGGTGGGAATGGGAGTATTTGAAGGGGAAGTGGAACTCCAGAATGGCTGGTGGGGTCGCATAGTGCCATAGTGTCTCTGAAATTGTACCCGCGACCAACAGGAATCACAGGCATCTTTCCCTGACATATTAATAACACACACTTATTTTTCCTTTTGACAACTGACTAGGTTGTGGTTGTACTTCCTCTACTCTAGGGCTTGCTGTAGCCTTTAATAGTGAAAGTAAAGATAAAGAAAAAGTGAGTTCTGCTTATGAAAAGCAGATTTGCTACAAGCATAAAAATGTAAAAAAAAAATGATACTTTGAACTATGGATTTCATGAACATAATCAAAACAGACTTTTAATCAGTGCAGTTTAAGATAAAAATACCGTAGTCAAATTTCTGCCTCCAAAGTCTGAACTCAAAAACCACGTCCTTTTACTGATTGGCTGTGGACCTCTCGATTAAAATGATCCAACCATATCATTGACAATTAAACATTAATGAATCTCAATCTCAATTAAAATTCTATTAATTGCTCATTCCCACTCTCCACAGTTAAAAGTCCTACTTTTAACTGTTAAAAATGTAGTGCAGATTTGAGGAAAAATGAGAAACTCTGGTACATTGAAGCACAGAATTTAAGTAGATTTGAAGAAGACCTCTATCCTCAGAAACAAGCACAGATGGGTCACTGAGGTGTGACACCAGATGAGGTGCTGCAGCCCAGTGTAAGTATTAGAGCCTCTAAATCCACAGGCAGGAATACAGTGGTTGATGGGCAGACAATAGCCCCTTTCCACCTTTTTTCATCACCTCCACTGGACGCATCCATCACAGCAGCTGTCAGCTCTGTGTGGGTGTGTCCAAGTGTGTAACAGAGCACCCGGATTATAAAGGGGCAGCAGGGGGCAGCTGAGGGTCAAAGGTCACGGGACAGGTGCAACTCCATTGCAAAAGCACTTAATCTAATGAAGAGGACGGCCTTTTAGTGTACGAGCAGGCTCAGTATTATATGACCCTTCATTTAGGGGGGTCCTAACTGAGTGAGAACAAAACGGTACAATCTAATACAGTATACATAAGGCAGTGTAATGATTGATTGTGATTTCACTAATAAAATTTTCCAAATAAGTGAAGTTGATGTTTAGATTGATGGTTCAGCATTTTAATCTGCAAATGTATAGTTTAAAGATCTAATAATTGTCATTATGTTGAAAAAAGAGTCTACAATTAGACCAATTAGTCACAGTATAAATTAGAGTTATCTGGATGAACTTCAAAACTTCAAATAAGAACATCACTGATCACCTCTGTGTCACCCAGAGCAATGATATTTATATAACTTTCCATTTTTCAAGAATGCCCTGACTCACAATAACACACTGCAATAAAAACGGTCCCTTTGTCCAATCAGAGCGCATGGTCCCAGTGAACAGGGAAGTGGCTCTAATCCTAGAATAGAGAGAATGACTCAGCTCATGGACCCCTGCGGCCAACATTAGTATGTGGCTGTGGAGGAGGCCCTTCATGTGCTCTTGTCCTTGCAAGTCCACCATTCATAGACACTGCCTGTAGCACTGATCATGTGCTCTTGATTTTGTATATATGCAAACTAGGTCTGAACTATTTAGGAAAGGTATTACCATTTAACTGTGACTACTCTGACAAGCTTTGCAATTGTGATTAGACTTGCAATTTATGTTTAATAAATAGGATTCTGTTTAGGGTGCAAAAAAAAAAAAAAAAAACACTCGCAATGCCCTTGAATGTTTTGAAGAACATTGCCAGTTGAACTTAACAGTAACTTTTAGAGGTTGTTCCCAGGTGCATATTATGAGAAAGTTTAGAAGAAATGACTCAGTCTGAATTTAAAATATAAGCAACAGAAGAAGTTTGTAACACTTCACAGACTTCTTTTTGCCCTTGGCGTTTTACTGGGTTCTATCCTCATATGATTTTTTAACACTTTAGTGCATGCCTTAAGCAGTCAACTGGGATCCAAGAAGCAGGCAGGTAGGTCATCTTTCTCTTAGTTTGTATGAAAGGTAATTTTTGAAGAATTCCGTAATATATAGGCTTGTCACATTCAATACATGAGAGCTGGAATAAGAATTTTTGGGGGTTAATATTTATCGCGGGTACTTTTTGTACTAGTGGGGAAGTTTTTGTCATTTGTTTGTACTTTTCTGAAGATTTGAGCTGAAGAAGTTTTAATAAATAGCATCTATGACTCATTAAGCGTTTCATTTATTTATTGCAGCTCAGTTCATTAACAGTACATATTTATCTTATTCCGGAAGCTGCCGTGGGCGCCACCATCGTCATTTGGGTTGTATTATTTTGCACAGGGCTGCCGATCTTGGTAGCAAATAAGTTCTATAGCAACTACAAAGCCGTTTTAATATCAGATTTAAGATGCAAAATTTTTCCCAAATTCTCCATTGAAATGAATGGGATTCCCAGTTAACCGGAAATGCCACCACAAAGAAAGCGTGGTTTAGTAGCATTTACGGCAAAAGTGGGCAGTCAGTAGGTCAATAGAATATTTTTAAGGGGGGAAATCCTGCTTCAGGGTTTTTGTGTCAGCAGTATAATGGTTTTTTTTAAATATTATAGACTATTGTTTATATCACATTTGTTATTGTGACAGGCCTGGATGGTTCACCTACCAACTGTTGTATTTGAAATAATACCAGGAATTTGTGATTAGAAAACTGAAACTTAATGAAATGGTTATGTCTCTCAGTCCTAACCCCTGAACAAAATAAAGACTACAAAAGCACTGGTAAAAAAAGTTTGAAAGTACTTTCTAGTGTCAACTCCACAGTTCCTCACGACTTCCAGCTCACAGGGACAGTTTGAAATCTTAAATCCCTCTCTAATAGCAGTAATTTAGTCCTTCTAATCTGTTCCTCGACAGAGACAAAGCTGACAGTATGTGGAGCGGAGAGAAGATGTGCAGCAAAGATAGTAATGTTTGAGGAAAGCGTGGATGTAATTGTGCCACAGGGGGATAGCTAATAAGAGCTCTAACAATGAAGCTAGGCATCTAATAAGCAGCCATCATACTGACAGAGCAGCAGGAAGCCATCACTACTTTTCAAGTCATGTCAAGTCACTGTACATTCATGCTGGGTTTTAAGACACTTCTCTTACATGTACATATTCAGAAGTCCTTAAATGTACCTTTTTCAAACTACAAAATCAAACAAACATATTCCCTTGTCAGACTAAAAGAGGGAGAAGTCAATATTACCACACTGGTTGTTCAGCAGTTTTGCAAAATCGTAATATCAAGTAGGGTAAGGTTGCAAAAAGAGTAGATTAAACATAACAATATGTTAAACTTGTGTAAACAGTGTAATCAAATTCACATTTTGTGCAGTATTTGAAACTCAGTCCCAAAAAGGCATGCTTGTTTTTTGTATATTTAATTAGAATCTATGACACACACAAAGTAGATCATTATTTCTACTCTGTTAAAAGGGTCTACTGACCACCAAACAGATTCCTGCCTGGTCCTCAATGCTATGTCTAATCAAAATTTTGTCTGTGCTTTCATAAACTCACAGTTAAATCAATGGGCCCTTTCATTTGTAGTCAAAGAGAATGTTTATAAAATGATGGTATTGTTCATTATAGTATCTGTTGGCTAAATGACAAAAGTTAGTTATGAAAGATTCTTTGCTTGGCTACAGTTTCCTCCACCTCCCGTCACGTATGGTCACGAGCCACAAAAGGGACAAATGTGCCTGTTTCATTGAGGTCAATAACAGCATAATTACAGGCTTTGTAAACGTCTTGGATCCTCATTATCGTCTATGGTGAGACATTATTGATGTTTCTACCACTCGGTTTTTTCCCCTTAGCCTGAAGCCTGAAGAGTCACATTTAAGTAGCCCTCCACAACAGGATTTCTCTGCCCTGTTAAGCTCTTATGTTTGAGCTAACACAGCAATGGACGAGCTGATGCAGGGTGAGATCATCAAAAGACCAGGCAGCACTTCTGAGAAAACAATGAAGACTGAGAAGGTGCAAGTTAATTTAAGCCATCCTCAAATGCTTATGCCTTTATGTTGCATTATACATAAACTCACCTGCCACAGCTGCCCTAGGACTGATTGACTGCCCCTCTCACCACGAATCTCCAGAGGTGGGTACAACTCAACTACATTTACTCGAGTAACTTTTTAACAAAATTGTACTTCTCAGAGTAGTTTTCAGACAAAATACTCTAACTCCAACTTGAGTATTATTGTTTACAATACTCTTACTTTGGTCACTCTTCCCATTGTTAGTAAGTCTACAAGTGAAAAACGTTTTATGTAGACAATATTAAATCATTTGAACATTTGTCGCGTTGCTCCTGTAGATATGTTTTTTTCCAATGTTTCTATTATTAGAGAATAATATTTTTCTATTATTCTATTTGTCTATTTTTTGGAAATACCAGCTTCTGTGCATTATTTATTATTATTATCCTATCTTATAATGTTTGTCCTTCCCATTTCATTAACTACATAGTATAAATCAGATGTTACTTCTAGGGAGTTACTTTTACAATTATTGTTATTTGGATAATAGTTTCACATACTTTTTACTTTTACTTTTATTTTGAAGTAACTTTAATCTTACTTGAGCACAATCTTCGGCAATTATACCCACCTCGGCCAATCTCTACAAAATCATGACATTGCTTTTTTTTCATATCGCCCACCCCTAATTCCTGGACCTTGTAGCTCAGCCTCTGCCTGGTCCGCGCCCTCCCAGTGAGCAGCAGATACAGTCTGACAGTATTAACAGTTTCCATTGTCTCAGCTCTCTGTACAGGTGTCGGAGTGACTTACATCAGACCAAACACAATGGTGACACCTGCGAGTGTTTGTTCCTGTTGTGGAGCATTCACACCTGCTGCTGCTGCTGCTGCTGAAAATCCACTCCAGTTGTTTCATTTGGTTTTACATCATACTGTTGCCCTCTTCTAATACTGTCAACAGGGTTATAAGCACAACCAGGCAAAATGCATCAAAATTGCAATTTGGACTGGTCACAATGAGCAAATAACAATTATTTAGGTTGTGGCATGGTTAATATACTGTTCTTAACAGAGGACAAAATTCCCACAGGGTCTTTTATTGTATAAATAGTAATAATGTATTGTTACGGCCCCTGTGGTGCCATGTTTTTTATTAATAATAATAATGTGTGTTTTTGGAGGTGACTCGGATGCACTAGGGCCCAGCGCATCCACCCGCCTATAAAAGGGACCCGCCTCTTACGCCCGGGGCTGCTCCTCTGGCTCGACTCCACCTGACCACGCCATCAGCCGATCGCCTCAACGCACTTCAGCACAATTTGCACATATTTATTGTAACTTATTGAATAAACGCTCCAGCAAAGAGCTTAAAACTAACTTATTGATAAACGCTCCAGCAAAGAGCTTAAAACCGTTTCAGTCGTGTCTGCCCCCTTCCTTTGTTGCGGTTACACGAGCCGGGCCCTAACAAGTGGGGGCTCGTCTGGGATCATTTTGAATTGCGGAAAATCACTGAAAACCACATCCTCTACTGACATGTTCTTAAATGCATGTTTTTCATTGTAGTGTTTCTTATTTACATTGTTAGAGTATGTTCGTTACTTATTGTGCATCTACCAACACTGGACTCTTTTATATATTTCTACATTTTATGACTCGTCTTTCTCTTTTGCACTGACACTTTTATTTTTATACTCTCAAAACCCTAAGTAATTTAAAATCTTCACAATAACATGTAACACCTGTTTGTATTACTTGTTTCGGTTTTATCATTCTTCCTGAAAATTATTATGAACTGTTTTCCCAAGACAACACCCTGTTTCACCAGCCTCACACTCACAGTCTCTTATCACTAGTAGCACCATACATTTGCCTGGAAACTTTGTCTCACACAAACACAATCTTTGCATCAGACTGAGTCCATGTGAGATTAAAGAAGCTCTCGGCTAAAATCTCCAATTAACGTCAGTCTATACGCCCACACAAGCAGACTACTTGTACTACCACTGTACATGGAACTACAGCAGTGAACACACTCACAAAACCAGATCATACTCCACAAGAAAGCCCTTCTCAGGAGGCCTCATTCTATAGACTCATTAACATCATTAGCACAATTTTCCTTTATCTGTATTGAGGGTAATGTGATGGCATTACTGAATTGTTGAAATGATCAAAAAAACAAAACATTCGGGCAAGTGACACTGGCTAAAATGAATATTTCAATTATATGAAAAATAATCAAAAATCCAATACTAATCAACACTAATACTAATACTCATACTCATACTCATACAGAAATGAACCTTTCTTGAATAGCTTTAGAATGATCTTGGGCTGTATCAGAACTTGTATAAGACCACATAGATTAGTATACGCCCCTGGACCACTATAGAACCTACGTAGACAACTGAGGGATTACACAGATATAAGACCTCATGGTAATATAAATAAATATTAAAGTGTATATAACAGGTTAGACTACCCATTTCACCCAAATATGTAGTTACATGAATGTATTTAAGATTTTACAAAAATCTCAATCAATCAAATAACTTTATTCTTCTCACGTGGGGCAATTTCACCACATTGAGCAGTTAATAACAATAATAAAAATAACTAAATAAAAAAATAACTGAAACAGTCTAGCTTTTCCTATTTAGACTCTAAGTTTACATTACCTTTTCATTTTACTCATTTTCCTTCCTGTATTGTTCACCTTGTTTTTTCAATTTTCCTTCACAAACAGTTATAGACAACATACCTAATGTTAAAATGTGCTTATCTTCAAAACACCATTTACAATATACACAATAATTTGATTTAGTATTTAATAAAACATTTGAAATTGGCCCCATTACACACACACACACTACACTTCCCATGATGCATCCTTAACAGTAGGGATCACATCCAAACAGCTGTTAGCCATTCCATGTTTTTTCCCTCCAGGAAGCTGTGTAATGGAAACTCTCTGGGATTTGTTTTACTGGGTCGTGAATAACTAAGACATAAAGACTGGCTACTTTTTCCTGTGGAGAAAAGTTAGCTAAAGAAATCCAATCTTGCCACTTTGCACATGCATGGTCACTGTTCAGAGGTAAAACATGCCCACATCTCAATAAGGACACTTAACACCCCTTCTTCAACACAGTCTTTCTAAATATAGCCAGGTGGAAAATAAAGCAAATGAGAGAGCAAGTGGTCAGGGCCAGTCTAGAGTTAAAGGGGGCGACTGCACAAGAAGCAAAACAAAACAGAATGGGTGAAAACAACAAGATGGATGTAAAGAGTATAGAGCAACATTAGACAAGGAAATGTTTTTACAGTACTGCAAGAAAGCGTAACAGATATAAACCACCAGCTGCTGAACTCTAATTAATAGCATGCCTCCTGAAATATACCTGATGGCACCCAGTCCCCTGTGGCAAAGTTACTAATCAAAGAAATACAAGGATGACCTATAAGATTGTCACTTTGATTCAGTGTTTCAAGTTTTCAGGTTTTTGTTTTGAGATTGTTTGTGAATCATCAAACTTAAAAGTGCAGATGATTTTACCAGTTAAAATACATTTCCAAACCAGAGATAATTTATATTCTTTGAACATATAGCTGGCATAATAATGTTTTATGACAAGCTATTCCTGAATCCATTAATGAATCAGTAATAACATCTGACTTTATAGCCTCGTATGGTTATTACGCCAACAGTGATAACCAAAATTGACATGAGAAAGATACAGAGCTTAATCTGGTTGAGCGTGAAATCTAGTTATCTTAACCAAAAGGGGGAGAAGGGATGGTGCCAGAATCAGAGTAGAGGAAAAGTGGATACAGACAGACAGTAGTATTCAAGAGGAAATACAGAACTCAATAGTAAACATGACCATATATTTCTGGCAAATAATGCATTCAGACACTTCAGAAATAATACTTGCTGCTGTATTTTCATATAGAACTAGAAATACGCAGTGAATCATTATAAATTAGAAATTAGCATTAGAAAACTGCAGTGCCCAATGGGAGCTGACGTCATCGGAAATGTACCGGTGGCGGTGAAAACAAGGGTTGATCGGAGCAATGACGTCTTGAATACAGGAGTATAAAGATTACTCGAATATGCACAAATCACGCTTAATACAACTTAGACAGGGTAAATGAGAAGATATAATAACAACTAAAACACGGTTAAAAGCTCTAAAAAGTCAATTTTTGCATAATAGATCCGCTTTAAAAGAAGAAAGTGACTATATTTTGTGTGAATGGCATGAATAAAAGTATGTATATTGTCTATGTTCAGGAAATTTATTTGACAGCCATGTTTAATTTGTTTTAGATCAGAAAAAAAATCTGCACAAAGATAAAAAATTGAACAATTGAAAAAGTCTCTGTTTTTCTTTCTTCAGTCTTTTCTTTTTATCCTCCTGGTCTCACAGCAAAGAACAGGAGCCAAGATCTCCAGGACAGTCTGTGACATCAGGCTTTGCATTTCAGATTTGATGATGTTAATCATCTGCCTTCAGGCCACAAAGAAAAGAGAGAGAGACATTACATATACAGAGGCAACGTGAAGATGGACAAGACGCACGAGGAAGATGTTAAAACATAGATTGTCATGGCATGCAGGGACAAAGAGGGGGCAGCATCTTTTGAAGCTTACACAAGTTGACAGACTACAAAGAAAATCTGAGATGCTTTTAGCCATGACAGATGGATGTGAAAAGAAGGAAACAAGGATCCCCTCCACAAAATCATAAAACAAAACTTCTTGTGATTTTGTTTTATCTCTTTTTTAAATCAGCTGAAAAGAGCCATCCTGGGTCACTCTTTCAATTTCTGTCCTTCTAGTATTTCTCTGTCACTTACACCTCCAGGAGTCAACGTGAAGCTTGTCACTCACAATCACCGTTGCTATAAATGTACCACACTACTGACTCGACTGGAAACCACCAACATGGGAGCAAGGACACTTCACTTCTATGGAGCAAATCTTGCTATGGGATCTTTATACCATTCTTGACTGGAATTTATAATACCTTATTAGATTCACTTTGGTGTGATAAAATCTTACAAATTTAGTCTATTATCACACTAAAATGGCATTATACATGTAACAACATCAAACATACTATTATTTGGGGAGCCAGATAGCTTTTTCCAATCAGGAAGTAGAGCTGTGTGTCTGTAAAAGCTGCATATCCAGTCTGTGTGAATATTATGTACACAACCCACAGGATCAATCCACTTAGTGCCCATAAAATCAAGGGAGTGGGCAGGCTACTCTTCTAGTCTGACATCATAGCACTGGGCCATTAGGCTGAGTGCCATCATGGCTTACCATCACTGTAGGGGACCACTGGGCTTCAAACGAACCAAACACACTTCACCATTTGTTACAACCATCTGCAGTGTCTTAAACCTGTTGATTGAGTGTGAGGTGTGAAATTAGGGCTCTACAGGCAAAAACAACTACATAGTAGTATAAATTTTAAATTACAGTGTGACTGATGAAGCATCATCTGCTGTAACTATTAATGTAGCATTGCAAATATAGATTTGGGAGTCAGATTCAAACTGATCTTGTGATATCTGAACTGAAGTGTAACTGCCAATTGCATGCAGATGGGGACACCCCATGTATGAAATACTATTAATATAGATAATTAACTTTAAACTCCTATTGAGGTATTCAGTGTGTATAATGAGCTAATATGTTAAGTTTTAAAATATTTGAACACGTTATTCACAGACAAAAAATAAATAGCCTAAACAAACCTGCTGTTGGTTTGTGTGCATTTCATTAAGTTTGCGTTTTTAAAAGTTAAGCCAAACGTAGCCTATACCTGCCTGTGGGAACCTTTGCAAACCCTGAGAGCGCTCTATCAAACCAGCATAATTTGCATGACAGCCAACCACATGTCACTCTACTGCGAGCGAGCCTCAAATGGACAGTGGCCTAAATATAACGGTTCACAAGACAAACTTGTCGCACAATGTCAAATGAAAGTCCCTTCACAAAATTATGTTTCAAATCACTACTTTCAGTTTACTGTCAGACAGAATAATACAGATACAAAAATATACAGGCCATGGGGAAAAAATGCTTGGTCATGAAGAAGCCACCCAAGACGAAGCAAAAGTGTTTTACAGCGGTCCATAGAACAAGACATAGTAATATAATATTGCAGTTTTGAAGCCCATGAACGCACTTTCTCAAAGCAGCGGTACTTACGTCTGCGCTGTTGGGAATTGCCCTGTCGACACTGACGAGAACGTGGCGAGAAGTAAAAGTACACCAACTGAATAATCCATAGTTTAAGTTGTTATACTTCCAGTCCGATCCACATGTGGAATTCAGTACAGAGCATCACAAATCCTCAGCGCTGCTCGGTCTCCTCAGGCAAACGCCTCACACCGCCATCGGTGCGCGTTTGGAAACAAATCTCATCTGGTATCTAAGTCCCTCCCTCCCCACCGGTGGACCGAGGAGGGGTCTCTCAACGCGCGAGACCAGAAGCGTGGCTCTGAAACTTTGATATGTAGTCAATTCAAATGAAAGTCTGCAAAAGGAGACTGTAAATTCACATTAGCGACACAGCTCGGCGCGCAGAAAATAACCTAAACTAGCTTCCCTCGAGTCTCCAACAGTTGCGGTCTCTGTAAAAAACGGATGCGCCGGATGTTAGGCAGACGTCTTATGTATTCAGTCCCTAAGTAGCCTACAGTAGGCCTAATTAAAGGGAGTTTTTTGTGTGTCTATCCTTTCTTTTCCTTGTACTGTCATCCCAACAGATGCAGCAACAATTGCGCACTTCTGGCACCATGCACCTCCAACACTAAATGCAAATAACACACAACAGAACTTTTCTAAAATATATTAGTAGAAGCATTATATTACCTTCCCTAGATAATTAAGGCACATAGTCTAGGTCCCCTTGCAGATGTGAATAATAAATTCAGATTTCTTCAAGGTTTGTGCAATATAAAGCGTTCTTCCAATTCTAGAATCAACTGCAAAATATTGTCCAGATTACCAAAGTACTTTCTCATTAATCTGTTCCCAGTAAAGATTTAATTCTATTTTTTTAGTTTTACTATGGTTTAGTGTGGACTCAAGAAACCCCAGATGATTCCTGTAAGTATTTGTTCTTAGGCAAATAGGTTCACAAAGCGTCACAAAGTCTAGAGGACAAATCACACAGTAACACATTTGCTATCATAAATCAGACAAACAGAATTGCTGTGCAAATAGCAATCCAGGTCCCTGACTCAGATTACACTTCATCTTCTGAAAGCAAATTGGGAAGGCAGAAAGAGCAGCTAGACAGCATGGGTGTGGGGATTGACAAGTTATGGAACCTATCAACAGAAATATCAAATTCTCATTCTATTCTTTCAAAATAATTGCAACTTTTCAGAAGTAGACCTACACTTTGCTTTGTACTTGTGTTAAACTACAGAATACTTAATATGTTCAGGAGGCATCATGTTCATGTGTTCCTTGCATAATAAAGCATGTGTGTGCCGATAGCAGGTGTGGCCTGTTCTGCTCCATCCCTCCCACCTGTCCAGGGAATTGCCCTGCTGCCGTTGCCTAGCAACCCTTCTCTGCCTCCAAACCAACTCGAGCCACAAGGCTGTTGTTTTCAGACAGCCAGGGCACATCTTACATGTCATGTGTCCACTCAGAGCAGCCGAACAAAACTACTGAAAAGACAAGATGTTTGCTCAGGTGGTTGATCTGTCTTATAAAATAAAGTTTGATGGATGCCATCGTCACCGTGAATATATCTGTGAAAACAAAGGTTGATCGGAGTCCATACTGTTATTGTGTCCTTGGGCAAGACACTTCACTCACCTTATCCATGTGGATCTGGTGTGTGAGTGATTGGTGGTCAGAAAGGCCAACAACGCTGATTGCCAGCCATGTATTTGTCAGTCATTCTTCCTCAGGCAGCAGTGGCTACAGAAATCACTTTTCAAACTCTGAATATGGGGAGTGGATGAAAATTGGCCTTCTGAGTTAAAATACAGTATAAACAAATCACATGAGCACACCCCACCACTGCATGTGCTATTTTTATTATCTATACCGTATGCTAAAATGCACTCCTGAGCTGTCTTCATGCAAAAATATGGCATGAATATTTCCCCCTTCTCCACTGGCTGCCGAGTGCAATTAATTTATTAAATCTCCCAGGCGAGAATGTTGCCCTGGCAACAAATGATTTCCAATTTAAAGTTTAATCTGAAATTTCTTCTGCGCTGTGTGTTTGGCAGGATGGACTATGGCTTCACTGAAGACGATATAATTCTGAGATACTGTATGGAGAAACATGAAGGACATTTGAAAACTGTTTAAAAGACAAACATCTCTGCCTTTTTAGACACCATCATATTCACACTGAAGAGTTTTATTTCACCATCTTTGTCATTTTTGGCACTTTGCACAAAGGGCATAAGTATGACATCAAAAATATGCATTTTTGCAAAATACACTGAGACGTGCATTTGTCTGGAGCCGCACTCGTCCGTGAGAGAGGAGTGATGGCGAGTGTGTGTGATTTGATGTCTCAATCAGGACAGGGGCAGCCTCAGTCCCCTCTGTGCACTGACTGATCACATTACTATTACCCAAACTCTTCTGTCAGGAGGAGAAGTTATGGGCCAGTGAGGGAAGACCATGGGGTGAAACAGCCACCCAGTGTCAGAGAGCTGGCCTCAGGGGGATTTGGGGATGATTGGATGTGAAGACTCAACGCTGTCCTGTTAGTTTTTCAAGTTGCAAATCTTCTTTCAAGATATTTTATGAATGTACCACATAGCATATAGATTTAAGATTTCTGACTTTGAACTAATATATCTAAATAGAGATATACCTAGAAACATGGCATTTGTTAGAACTTTTACCTTTGTGCTTTTTACTGACATTTTCTGGTATTATTGAGACCCCAGTGTGGTGTAAAAACTGGGTCCATATAAGTCAGATCAGATGCCCAATCTCACATCAACTGCTTGTGGTTCCTTAGTCCAAGAGAAAACTTAGAAGAGACAGAGCATTTTCTGATGTTAGTCCTAGATTATGGACTGAGTTGCCCTGCACATTAGGCAAGCTTTTAATAAATAAACTTCTTAAAACAAATTTGTGCTCTTTGGCTTTTTACTAGTCAGAAGGCTTAGCTTTTACGGTTTCAGTAATTGTATTCCTTCACTGTATTACTCTGTTGTGTTTTATCTTTGTGTACAGCACTTTGGTTGAATTTGTGTTTTGTGACAGTGCTTTATGAATAAACTGGATTGGGATTTAAACTCTCTTATCAATGCTGTTTTTCAGTTTCCCCTCAGGATGATGCTGGCCCCTTGATTGATGCGTGTCACATGTTTGAAAGATGTATTTACGAGGCCTTTGAAATAAACACACAAGCATTATAACATATCTATTTGAGAATTGTGAAACATTATTTCAGTCTACATTACCATAAACAACAACCTTTCTGAAGATCCGACTTAAGTGACTCACCAACTACATATCATCAACTCTAAAAATACAGTGGCGGCTTTTTACACACTGCAGAGGCCTCAGTGGCATCTGCAACAGATGGTCATTATCCCGCATTATAAGTGACCACATTGGCAATGCTAAACTCTGGATCGTGTAGTTGTGGATTATTAATGTACATGTAGGTCACTGTCTAATAAGGTAATTTAAAAGTGAACTATGTAACTTTTTGTAACTTTTAATGCCATACAGTGGAACACTGACTTCAGGCAAACTAATATCATATCCAGGATTCAAGCAGGAGACGGAATCCTACCAGAAAAGTTACATTGTGCACCATTAAGATTCACTTTTATCTACGAATGACATTAAGGAGAACGAAAAAATGATTAGGTCTTTTTTAATTTGGCGTTATGTAAAGTACAGTGAGTAATGGCTACTACTACAAATTTTGGGTTTCACAGAAATTCAATAAGCTATGTTTAGTGGATGCCAATTTAAATTAATACTTTTACTTACAATCACGTGTCTCTGTTGTGTAGGTCAGAGAACAGAGTTGATGATGAGAAGGAAAATATTGCCATCTGGTGGACACTGTTGGCGCAGCTCTTTTTGCATTTAAGGGTTCCCCGACGCTTATTGACACCAAAGATCAAACGTTTTGGTAAGGCATATATATTTGGAAGTAGCACGTCCATTGATATAATCCAGCACACCACAAATTTGAATAACCAATAATGATAAGAAAAAACCCATCTCAGGGCCATTACCATGAACCTAACCAAACCTGCACTTTTTCGGTTCTATCAGCATACATACATTTACACAAAAAAGTAGTGCCGCTTGCTGGCTGGAAGGAAAAAAATAAATAAATTTAAAAAAAAA
>JACM01048676.1:0-23971 GCA_000787095.1 Periophthalmodon schlosseri
CTACTGGAGGAGTTCAACTGTGCACAGCAGCAACTGCTGACGAAAACAGAGGCAGAGCGCACCCTACTGGTCCAGAGGAACAGCGCACTGGAGAAGGAGGTGGAGCAAGAGAAGGAGGGTCTCAGAGGGACTCTGGAAAAGCACACCCTGCTGGAAAAAAGGTTTATGGCACTTGAGCAGGAGCTTAAGAGGTCCGAGGAACAGCGCTCCCTGCTGAGCGACATGAGCTATGCACTGGAGCAGAAGCTGGAGAAAAAAAAGAGGAGGTGGTACAGGAGGCTCTTGGGCCACTAAATCCTCTCTCATCACCTGACTTCACTTTCAGCATGAATAAAACTGTAGCATAACAAAAACTTAATGTCGTATTTTGTGTTTTGATCCAAGATTAAAATTATTATCATTATCAAACCTGCAACAAGTCTTTATGCAGATCAGACTTTGGAGCAAAGATTTGAAGATCACATGAGGACAAAGTAAGCCATTTTAGAGAAGGAACTGCTGACATCTGTCATTCATGAATAAAAAGTCCCTGTGCCTGATTTTTCCACATGTATTTAAGCTAAATGTGTCTTGCCCCAGCACAGATATATTGTATAAGCAGCTCCTGAGGTCTAAGTAAGTCAGCAGTGTACTATCTCCATCTAATTATAAAAATGTTGTATTGTCCAATAATCATGAAGTACATGGTTAGCATGCTAGTTGCATGTGCATTCTGTCTTCACATTTATCATTGGTGACTGCAGGAACATGGCACCTCTAACCCCACTGGAGAAGAGCCCAGGATGGTCTAAAGTGTATCATACATATTTTCGATATAGTGCTTGTGCTGGTATTGATTTTCCCAAGTCTTTTTAAAGAAGAGACCAACTACTACCATTTACTATACAATGGATAATACTGCAGAGAGGTACTCCCCTTCAGCCATAAAAGCCAGGTTGTAATCTTTAGAACAAGCATTAAATTAACTGAGAGCATTTTAGTATATCGCTAAATAACAGGTTATGCATTGCCTTCTATTTGTTCTGCTCATTCTGATGGTAATTTTCTAATGTAGAGGCTGGATTTGAAACCTATTAAAAAGCTTTAATGCTAGACCTGTGATGCATTCACTGACCTGCGCATACTTGAAAAACACATAATAACCTACAAGGTTATTGCTAATACATTAACAAGTGGATGTGGAAAAAAATAAGATAAAATGGCTTGGTTTGACTGTAACGGGCCATATGAAAGTGAGTGGCAGCTTCAGTAAGAACACGTCTACAAGGCCATAAAATGAATCATGTAAATAGTTGAAGGTAGAGGACAAACAGATCAAATATGGATCTTTTTAACAAATGGAACTAAACACGAAATAAAGTTGTTTGTGCTATTAAACTGTGTATACTGTATGTTTGTTTTTTAATAGCATTACCTACTGTTCCTAATACTTTTTTGGGGGCAACTTTAGTGGAAACTAGGCAAATTAGCAGCTTTCTGGTCAAAAACACCTAAATCAATATTTGCGCTGCCTTCAGTGGCCATTGCAATTTCAAGTATGACATGACATCACACAGGACTGCCCTGATTACAGCCAGGTGTTTCTGATTACAAACAACTGGCTGCAGGGGCGGAGCTTGACGTGTGGATACCTGTTACACCAATCACACTGTTCCTTGTTCATCCAGGCCCCATCCCCCCTCACTCTCTTCTTTAGTCCTCTAAGTACTGCCCAGTTCAGCAGCTCTCTTAGGTGTTTAGTCCCACTTTAAATGGGGCTCGCCATCATTTTTTCCCTTATGGTTTTCATATAAGCATTGCTACTTAAAAATAAAATAAAATAACTATGTGAGTGAAAAAGGGGCAAAAGGAGCATTTTGTATCTAATTCAGTAGTAAACATGGTCACAACAAGCCAATGCCAAGCCTGGATAAATGGAGAATGGTGGATAGGGAAGGGCATCTGGGGTAATAAAGTGCAGATATAAACTAATTATAGGGCATATGCATCAATAAGTAAAGTAATATTTTGCACGGAAGAGCATCTGGTGTAAATTGTCATATTCAATTCTAGATATCTAGCCCAACATGATTTATGATTTTGATAAATATTTTGAATGTGTGTTTTTGGAGTTTTGTCTGAAAAGTGCAGCTAAAGTGAATTGTCAAAAATATAACCTAAAGCATTTTTCTTCCACCTACCACAGCGTCACTTCCCCCCACCCTCGCTCTCTCTCTCTCTCTACCTGTGCACTAGTGACAAAAACTGCAGCGATAAGCTTTGTTTCAAATGGCAAAAGCATCCCATTAACTCCAAAAAAACTGAAAAATGCAGAACTCAATTTTTTAATTTTAATTTTTTTTTTTACATCAACACTCTCTCTATAACCTTTTACCCGCGTTTCAAAGTTGCTCCGAAAATCTCCCTCAGCGTAACCTATACTTTTTGGCCAAGTCTTTTGAGATGACTAGTTGCAGTTGTCATGGCGATGTTAAAAAAGTGGCAGAACTTGCACTGGCATTAGCTTGGATGAGGAGTCCTGTGACAAATTTGACCTTTCAGAAGCAAAATGGACTTTTATTTTAATGTAAACTAAGCAGAAAAGTTAGGTGTTGTGAGGTACTTCAATGTTATGCCATAGATTAGGCTATAGGTTGCATTACTCAGTCACTTTTATATAAAAATTGAATTGCCGTGATCCATTAAAACCACATTGCGTAACTTGGCAACAGGCTCAGTTACGAGTCAGGTTTGTATATTATATTATATTGTATTATATTATAGCTAGAATGCAAAAGTTAATTTTCAAATCTGTTTTTTATAGGAACAATTTGTAATAACACGCTACTTACTTAAAGGTGCACTATGTAACTTTTCTGGTATATGTGCTTGTTTCTACGGAAATGTCATTACTTTGCCTGGAAGTTCTACAATATGGCATTACAATTAACTATCTTGTTATTATTGCTAAACAACATCCAACCTTGGAAAACATGCATTCTCACAGTGAGCCGGGTTGCCTTTCCACAGACCTGATCTGGTGCTGTCGCCTGCTTGTCACCATGGAGATTGATAACTTTTTTACACGCCCACTGACAAAAATTTGGGGGCCCAGGGCAAGAAGCCTCACATGGGCCCCTGTCTAATATAAATGAATAGGAAGAGTTTCCAATTCTGGGCCCCTAAGACCCTGCCCCCATCCCCCTTCGACTCCCCTGCTTTTATGCCATACTGTGGAACTTTACAGGCAAAGCAGTAACATCTCCATAGCGACAGCCCTTCCACCAGGAATGACACAGTGGATTTTTAACGCTAAAACCTAACCTATTTTCCTCTCATAAACTATAGTGAACTTATCAGTTTCCATAGCAACAACATTCTTCAACTCTGCCTATATAACTTTACATGGCTCTGTAAAGACACTATAATGACCCATGTGTCATTAGAAGCCATATTATACGTCACCTACTTTGTCCTTCCTGATTACATATAGGAGACAAGTGCATGCAGTTCTACGGAGACTCGGTGAAGTAGCCATAGGTATAATATTAGCCCATTGGATTGCAGTATTTTACTGCTCCTTTTAGACTGTAAAGTGCATGTAATACCCATTACATACTTTTAGTGCATGCGCTTGTCAAAAGTACAAGGTCAGAAATGATACCGCAGAGCTTTTAAGGCTTTTGTGTCATTTAGAGTCTGAATTCTTACAATATTATTTTGGGGTGAACTTATGGGGAGAGCTCGTTTGAATGGAGTAGCTGCTGTATTCTATTGCTGGGGCTAAATGGTCACATTTTTATATAGCGCTTTTCCACCTTCAAGGCACACAAAGAGCTGTACATCAAGGAACCACTCACCCATTCACACACACATTCATACACCAGTGTACGCAGACACTGGAAACAAGAAGGGTTAAGTGTCTTGCCCTAGGACAAAATAACAGCATCCATCTGTGGGAGCTGGAATCGCACCGCCAACCAGTGGGTCAGTGACTGCTCTACGAATTATGTTTATGTCGAGACCGGGATTCAAACCATCAACCTTTTGGATCAGTGGACAAACACTCTACCAACTGAGCTACTGTAAATGCACCTGACAACAACTGCACAACTGTCAAAACACTGCTTACATAGTATTTAGTAAATAATTTTAAACTAGATTTATTGTTGAAAGTTCCATGTTATTGTCTGAACACTGCTGTTAAACTACAGCCTGTGTATAACTGTGGAAAGCAGTTAGCAGTCACCTTTATGCTGACAGTATGAAATGATTTGAATTTGCATCTCTTGCTCCGCTACTTCAGATATAAAGTACTTTCATCTCATTTTTGACTCTGTCCTTTGAAAATACCTGATTTTGTCCTTTATTTCATGTCTTGTTCTTCAAATTATAGATCAGATGTAACGTCCCGACAGTTACTCTTTAAGTTACTCTTACATAAGTAGATGGGTTTTTTTCCCAAATACTGTTTTACTCTTACTCAAGTAATTTCATGGACCAAAAGTTTGTACTTCTCCTTGAGTAATCTCTGACAGTTACTAATACTACAATGTTGCTTTGATTACTACCGCTACTACTTCTACTACTTTTACTACTACTACTACTACTACTGCTACTACTACTACTACTACTAGTACTACTGCTACTTCTACTACTACTACTACTTCTACTACTACTTCTCCTACAACAGCTATTACTACCATTACTGCTTCTACTAATACTACTGCTACTACTACTACTACTACTAGTACTACTGCTACTTCTACTACTACTCCTACTACTGCTACTACTACTACTACTACTAGTACTACTGCTACTTCTACTACTACTTCTCCTACAACAGCTATTACTACCATTACTGCTTCTACTACTACTACTACTACTGCTACTTCTACTACTACTACTACTACTACTACTACTACTACTACTACTGCTACTGCTACTGCTACTGCTACTGCTACTATAAAACAACCACTATCTATTAATACTACTACTCAAAGATGCCCAGGACTTTCTGACTTCTGGCTAGTAGTGCACTATCAAATAACTATACTTATTGCTACTGATTAAGATTATTCCCCTTCTGGTTCCAGAGACTCACACAGTTTAGATCAGATGCCCATCCTGTGCGTTCGGTTCTGATTCGCAGCTACAGAACCACATCCAATATTGGCTTTGCTGAATAGTAATTAGCCCATATGCAGTTAGAAACGCTTTCATTGTGGCGATTACTCACTGAACGCAACAGACAACATTTCAACTCCTCTTCCTCCTCCCTCTCCCTCTCTCTTGCTCTCCGCCCATCTATCTCTCCATCTCTCCCTTCTCTCCGTCTCTCCATCTCATCTCCATCTGCTCCCGTGTCTGCGTAGGAGGAGGAGACAGACGGCCTGGCCATTGCAAAAAATACTGCTCACTTGGTCCACAAATCTTACACTTATCAAAACCAGACAAAGTAGAGAGAGGCTTTTCCATATGTGCTCAGATGAAGGAAGACGCCGTTGTCAAAAGATATTTCACGCTATGTTTAAAACCAGGTTAAACATATATGGGGTTAGACCTGTGGACAGATTGTAGTTTTCATAATACTAAAGAAGCAATGCGGGATGTTTCGACAAGATCGTGTTTTGAACAAGAAATTAAAGGCTCCATGTTACGCTGTTTCCTCATCTATGTTATAATGTCGTTTCCTCGTCACAAACGTACCCGGAGTTGTGTTTTGTTTCATTCACACATTTACCACACACAACTACAGTATATGCTGCATATTTTTGAGTTCTTCTCTCAAACTGAAAACACTCTGTTCCACCTTGCGATGTCGTGTGGTAATACAGGAAGCGCTCCACTGTGTTTTTAAACTCCATACGCCTTCACTAGAATCATTTGGATGACTTCAGCCCTGGGATTCCCAATCTCTACGGAACAAAAGGTAAAATGCGGCTGTTAACTTGGAAACTACAGCTTCATGACATCACAAGGTGGAACAGAGCATTTTGAGCTTTGGAGATGTAGACAGAATAATAAAGGGTTACTGAAACATGTGTGAATGAAACAAAACACAACTCCAGGTATGTTTAGCTTAGTTAGTTTGTGAAAAGCACTTATGAACTATGTGTAAAGAAACAAAACACAACTCCAGGTATGTTTAGCTTAGTTAGTTTGTGAAAAGCACTTATGAACTCATCACTGTGAGTAATTAGGACGCTCTGAATGCAAAAGGTAAGTGAGGAATAACTTTGGACCACTGCAGTCCGTATATACATTATAAGCAATTTTGTTTATTTTTGCTAGTATTACATTGAATCTACAGTATTTTTCGGAGTACAAGTCGCACCGGAGTATAAATCGCACCAGCCAAAAAATGCATAATAATGAAGAAAAAAACACATATTTCACATATAAATCGCATCTGAGTATAAGTCGCACCCCCGGCCAAACTATGAAAAAAGTGCGACGTATAGTCCGGAAAATACGGTATATTTCTGTACAAGATTTTCAAATCAAATACTAAAAACTGCTTACTGTAATCTACTATTGCCAGTTGTAGAAGTTATAAAACAGAAGCCAATAGTTAACGGAAACCTAGAAGGGATAAACCTGTTAGCTGAGTAAATGTGTCAGATGCCCTTCCAACATGGCACTAAAAACCCATGTGGCTTCATTGGGGACGTAAAAATGGCCACTCCAACCCTATAGCTCTCTCTTCTATATACTTCAATACAATTCAAATTTGAAAGAGTGAATGGATTCTCTGACCTAATTCCATTCTTTTTTTTTTCATTTCAAATCTTTGCCGATGTCTTTCAAAACCCAAAGTTCATTAACCTGGTTTTATCCAAACATCACAGAAAACCCGGGACTAGTCGTAGAGCAGCAAATGGGTTTATTCAGATTCCCAAATAAGAGTGTGAACTACGACCTCATTCACCATTTCAATATGCCTCTGATTATGGCTGTGATCAAAAGCACACAATGATGGAGATAGGCAGTATCTTAGCAAAGGTGATTAAGTGTAGCTTCAGTGGACAACTCTAGGGGGCAGTATTCAGCTCAAACAATTCAATTCTATCCATCATATGCTCCTCAAATACTTAATTAGACTAGGCGACAGTGGCTCAGTTAGTAGAGCGTTTGTCCACTGATCTGAAGGTTGGCTGTTTGAATCCAGCTCCACAGATATTGTTTTTGTGTCCTTGGGCAAGACACTTAGCCCACCACAAGCCCAGTGGCTGCGTAACACTGGTGTATGAATGTGTGTGTGATATTAACATTTAATCTACTTTTTGGTCTTTGTCCAGGCCTCCAGCTTCAGCCTTGACCTGGAAAAATAGTTCTCCAAAAGTATAAAATTTGGTGTCTAGCATTGCAGCCATCCATTAAAAAAATAAAATAAAAAAATTGAAAGAGAAATAAAATTAAAAAATAGAAATTAAAATAGAAATTAAAATTTAAAAATAGAAATAAAAATATAAACAAAAAATAAAAATAGAAATACAAATAGAAATAAATATAGAAATAAAAAAGAAAAATTAAATTATGTTTCCCAAGGGAAATTTAGTAAATATTTGAATTTATTTGAATACATTTTGTCCCATTTTCTGTTATATTTTCACAGATAAATGTATATTTCAAATAGGCGATTGTAAAATGCAACTTATTAGTGTCAAATCAAGATAAATTAATTACACGGATAAAGGTGACATAACATAATTAATGTAGATAAAACATTTCTTTCGTCAACATTGCTAAGTGCTAATTAGCATAGCCCTGCGAATAAATGAAAATCCACCAGTGTTCACTAAATTGCTCATAGAAAACACACAGTAAAATGGGTCTATTTTTAAAGCTAGTTATAGAATATATTCTTTTTGTTATTTAGACTGCCAAAATAGTTTTGTTTGGTGTTGCGTCTTGTATAAAAAGGTGTCATCAAAACAAAGGCTTGGCTGAGTTATTCACACTACAGCGGGCAGGCCTTAGGAGCGCGGTAATGTGTGTGTGTGTGTGTGTGTGTGTGTGTGTGTGGGAGAGGGGGCACTCACAGCTGGAGAAGACCAGAGGACATGAGTGCTCGTCCATTGGGACACTCACAGCTGGAGAAGACCAGAGGACATGAGTGCTCGTCCATTGGGAAATTATGGAGCTGGAGCTGACATTCTGCGTTGATGGTCATCCTGTAGAAAACCAAAGCAGACAAGAACAAAGACAGGAGGATTAGAAAGATCTTAAACAGGTTCATGAAATAGTTTTTAAGCCAGATGCCCTTCCAAACACATTATCCGTGCTGGGGACACGTATTCACTGTATGGTTAGTTTGCAGATACCACAATCATATTTTTGTAGAACAACAGAACCATTTTCATTTGTTGATAAACTGAACTTTAAAGGTGCGCTGTGAAACTTTTCTGATAAGGGTCCGTCACCTGCTTGTCTCCATGGAGATGTTACTGCTTTACCAGGAATGTTCCACAGTATTGCATTGGAATGATCTAGCATTAATCAGCTGGTGTTTCATTGCTCAAAAATATATCGAAAGACATGAATTTTTACAGTGAGTGAATTTGCCTCTCCACAGATCTGACCTGTAACTTCACCCCTGCTTAACTCCATGAAGTTAGAAGATTAATGTCGTACTGTGGAACATTCCTGGCAAAGCAATGACATCTCCATGAATCTCTTCATCAGCCTGGCTCTGGATTGGCTCTTTGGTTGCTATGATACTCACGGTCAGAATTCCAAATACGGGACCCTAAACTCACCCCATAACTGCTTTAGCCTCGATGAGCTTCATTTGACTTCATTTGACGCTATGGGTGACGTCACAGTCACTTAGTCCACTTCTTTATACAGTCTATGGTCCCAAGCAAGGATAAACTGAGAGGGATGTGTTAGGAAGGGCATCTGGCTAAATTGGAGTTCACCTTTTTCAATTTCTTTTACATTTTTATAAGGTAGATTCAAATTCAAAAGCAGCTACCACACTGTGTTATAAAGGGTTAACTGCTTCCATAAAGCCATGTTTTCAATTAATATATTTTACATTCTTGTACAGTGTCCAAACTTTCTCTCTCTCTTTTTTTGCAGAACAGATGGCGGCTGCTCACACGGCTGTTTCGCTGATACATCAAATCCCTCCAAATGACACAAGTATTTAATCAAAAACGCCCACTGGCTTCTTTTTTATACACAATACTAACTTGTAGGTTAGGTCAGAAACTGTGTACTTTACTGCGAGTACTAACTACTAATGCTTGTGTTATGACAGCTATCACAACTATTATTATTACTGATACTACCTGCTAATAGTGATACTAGCCTGGTGGTAGTAGTAGTAGTAGTATTGCTAGTGTTACTGGGTAGATACTGCTGCTTCTAATCAAGCCCGTCGACAGAAATTTGGGGGCCCGGGGCAATGAGCTTCACATGGGCCCCCCTCTAATATAAATGAATAGGAAGACTACTACTACTACTACTACTACTACTACTACTACTACTACTATTACTACTACTACTACTACAACTACTGGTGCTATTATTTCTACTAGTAGTACTGGTTAGATACTGCTATTACTACAAACGCATATTCCACTACAACTACTACTATAACTACTACTTGCACATAGCTGCTAAAACTACTACTGATAGTGCCATTGCTGGTTGTACTGGATAGATACTACTACTACTACTATTAGCTACTACTACTACTACTACTACTACAACTACTACTACCAGCATTACTACTATTACTACTACTACAGGCATTTCTACTACCACAATCAATGATTTAAAACAAAATTTGCCAAATAATATAAGACACATTGTACTACTACTATTAGCTACTACAACTACGATCGATCAGCAAGCATGAAGTATGTTTTTCAATTAGGCTGACATGTTCCTGGCACAAGTGGTACTACTACGACTACTACTATGTCTACTACTACGTCTACCACCACGACTTTGATTACTACTGCTACTAATACTGCTACTATTACTACTACTATTACTATTACTACTTCTACCACAGTTGGATGGACTCTGATCTGAAGTCAGTGCTGTAGTTTCTTTGCAGGCACAACTGGTACTACTACGTCTACTGCATGTCTACTACTACGTCTACCACCACAACTAATACCTACCAATACTACTACTACTATTACTACTACCACAACCATTTCTACTACTGCAATCAATCAATTAAAAGTATGTTTGCCAAATAATATAAGACACATTGTACTACTACTATTAGCTACTACAACTACGATCAATGAGAATGCATAAAGTATGTTTTTTCAATTACTGACATGTTCCTGGCACAACTGCTACTACTACGTTTACCACCACAACTTTGACTACTACTGCTACTACTGCTACTACTACTACTACTACAACTACTACTATTACTGCTACTTCTACCACAGTTGGATGTACTCTGATCTGAAGTCAGTACTGCAGTTTTTTTGCAGACCTTGCCCTACCCAAACAGTAGACTCCTCATTATAATTCAGTGCGCACGCTTCAATATATCACCTCCAGAGTGAATTTGAGTCAGAGATAATGGCTGTACACGTGGCCTTTTATGAAGCCCGGCGTTGTACTTGGTTGTTGTCTTTGTGAGCTCCACACTTTCTCATTAAGCCTCTGACTGCGCGTACAAAAGAGTGACTTCAATCAGGAGGCGAGGCGGCCATGCTACTGCTGTACACAGGGGAGGACAGGTCAATGGCAGTTCAAAGATGGCCGACATGATGACTGGTATAGCTGGAGCGAGTAATCAAATATTTATCTAAAAAGTGGTACAGCGAGTCAAGTACCTAACTTACCGTAACTGTTACTGCAACGGCTAGAACAAAAAAAAACTGCAGTACAATTGATAGTACTCCTAAAACCTTTTATCACGCTTAAAGGCACTTACTTCTACAACTGCTACTGCTACTAATACTACTATCACTACTAATCTGTCAAAATGTATATTGTGTTGTTTTTTAAAGGCACTGTACCTGATTTTTACTGTCTAAAAAGAAAGAACTAGTTCATTTTAAACAGTTTGCAGTGGTCCAAAGTTATTCCTCTCTTATCTCATGCTTATGCTTTATAAGCACTAACAACAACTAGCATGCTAACACGCACTTCCACATAACCAAACTATAAAACGCTTTATAATTAGATGCAGACAGCACGCAGCTGACTTATTTTGACCTCAAGAGCGGCTTATATAATATATCTGTACTACTAATATATAAACTAATATATATGTACATTTTGCTCAAACTCATGGGAAAAAATCTGGTACAGTCCCTTTAATTTAGCTAATAATATAATCAATTATTGAGACAAATGCCACCCCTGTTACTGGCACCACCGCTTGGTACTACGACTACTACTACTATGACTACTAGTACTACTACTATTATTACTATTACTACTAAAGCCATTGTCAGCACTATTACCAGTAGTACCAACATTTAGTTTTTAAACAATTACCTAAGATTACTACTAAATCATAGGGACGCACCAAACCAGCTTTTTCAGTCTCGATACCGATTCCGATACTATAGCTTTAAGTGTCTACCGATACCCGATATCAACCGATATCAGAGCAGAGACTGGAAACAGCATTTATTTCCTTTAAACAAAAACAAAATAAGACAAAACTGACCCAAAATTCAAATTCATTTTACATTAACTTACTGTATATGTCCAACCAGGATTTCGACTGAACTGATATTTGGAAGCCGATATTCGATACCAGTGTTGGATCAGATCGGTACATCCCTACTAAAACAAATACATTTTTTTTCAATGAATATAATACAATGAATTACTGGCATAGCTGCTGTACTACTTCTATTACTACGACTCCTACTACTACACTCCCTTCCTCGTACTGTCCCCTCCTCTTCAGATTTGCATATGGTCCGGTTCGGTCCAGGACAGTGTTGGCTCATATCACCTCTTTAACGGCGTGTACTTCCTGTCTCATCTCAACAAAAACAAGCTATTTCTGCACGCTATTCTGGGAAGGCTTTTTCATGCTTTTATTTTTAGACGTCAACATGTGGCAGGCGTTTAAAAAGGACAGAATTTTAAGTTGATTTTTAAACAACAGAACTGTGTCAGCTGCTACGAACGTATTTTCAGGCAAAGACTCGTTTTTCATAAGATATAATGAACTTCTTGTCTGTCGCACATTTAGGTTATGTTTTGATTGATGAAAACTTGTTTTCAAAAGTACAAAATGTATTCCAATTGCTTCGGGAATTAGGCAGGGACAGACAGATTTTGTTCAGGACGAAGCACCACTCACTCAAATGTATTCACTCTAGGTCACTTTTTTTTAACCAATATACTATGTTTTGGATAAACGGTTAAGCTGTGGGGCTAACCACTCTGCTAGTGCCACCATATACCACATACCAACCAAATTTCCCAGAAATTTCCCACTATGCTAAGCTAAAATGAATCCAGTCAAAGTTCCATTGTTGAGAAAGTTAAAAATACTTGATAACAGATATAGAGAACTAGCTTCCTAAAGCATTACCAGGCTAAGAACTGAATCATGGAAACTGAAATAACTGTTCAAGGCAAAAGTTTGGACAATCACTATAATATTTGGAAATAATATAAGTAGAAATGACGGTACTAGGGTTGTCAAAAGTATCGAAAAACAAATATTAATTGATACTAAAACTAACACCGAAACTAGATGGTCACATTTTTATACAGCGCTTTTCCACCTTCAAGGCACTCAAAGCACTTTACATCAAGGAACCACTCACACACATTCATACACCAATGTACGCAGACACTGGGAACGAGGTGGGTTAAGTGTCTTGCCCAAGGACACAACAACAGCATTCATCTGTGGGAGCTGGAACTGCACCGCCAACCTGTGGGTCAGTGGTTCTCACCGCTCAACCAATGATGTTTATGTCGAGATCGGGATTCGAACCTCCAACCTTCGGATCAGTGGACAAACACTCTACCGTTGTTATCAGAACAAAAATTTCGGTAACGTAACTTAAGTACTGTTATTTTGTGTACAAAAATTATATTCTGTTACATTTTTCTCTTCATTGTGGTATCGTATCGGTATTGAGTACTGAGTCAGCTCCTTAGTATCAAAATCAAGTTTGAAATTTTTGTATCGTGACAACACTAAAATGTATTAGTCAAAATGTTCTAGAAGCTTAAAAGGTGCTGTGGTATAGCGTACGCAAAATACTCAAAACTATTAGGATCTTGCACAAAAACTACTAAGTACAGAGAAGTACTAGTAAACTGCATCTTCATATTTTGTATTTGTACATCAAAATCTATTTTATTTACCTTATTTTAATGCATGCCCTTAGTTTTGTATCATCATAGTTTATATTATTATTCATTGTTTTATGTGGCACCATAACGCCACAGCAAGTTCTATAGTTTCTGAATTCGGACAACGGCAATAAAACTTTTTTCTGATTCTGAAGTAAAAAGGTCGATTAAACTGTCCAGTCACTCCCAAATCTTGAGCCAGCTCACTCCATGCATTCTCCTCTCAGCCGTTCATATAAATCATTTTAATCCTACAAAAATAATTAGCTGAATAAAAAACAAACAAACAATTATTCAGCTAAACAATAACAAAAAATACAACCTTAATTGGCTCTATGCACAACAGCACCCGGCAACCTCACTGTTAGCGTCACTACTTCCTGTCCAGCTTTATCTCTGTGAGGTTTTTGCCGAGTCACGCTGAAATGAATAAATATTTAAAGATGAGGCAGTGGACAGGGAGCTGCGGGTGGATGTCACTGACAACACGTTAAACACTACACAAATAACTTCTGTGTTTATAAAGGGAGATGTCTGTGCTAATTTTGCTAAAGCTAATGCTAAATTTGAGGCATAACAAATATTAAAACAACACCAAAAACTGAAGTATTCTACATATAAAAATAAATGTGTAATCTTTTTTTAAATTACTTTAAATTTTAATAGGTTGTTTATTTTGTGTTTTCCGATTTTAATAAAAGCGACTGTTAGCTTTGAGCTAGCTAGCTACCTAGCTAGCGTGCTACTGTGCACAGAGCCTATTATATGAACTTTTATACGGGTATCTTGTTAGCATAGCATGTCAAGTCAAGTACTAGACTAGTACTAGGGTATATTACACAAGAAGTAGTCAAGTTATCATAGATTTTACTACAACTAAAAAGTAGTAGGCCTATAATTGCTGCCCATGTACTATTTCTACTTCATGGTTCTTGTAAGCAGCTATGTTTTCAATACAAATGTGTGAACCAAATTAGCAGCCATAAAAATTACCTAAATATTTACACCTTAATATAATTCATTCATTCATAATTTGTACATTTTACTCGTCTCTATGCTAATCTCCTAAGCGTCCTCTCATATAATTTCTCAATTTGAATACATTTTAATGCTCTAAGGTGTAACATTTCTTCTTTACCTGAGTGTGTAGAGTATTTTCCCATTGTTCCAAATCCGGAGCAGCTGATTGGGCGTCGTTATCCAGTGAGAATCAGCCGTTTTTGAATTCCTAAATATCGTGTCTGGTAGCCAAATGAGCCCCACCATATTGCTGTAAAAAAAAAAAAAAAAACACACAGAAAAAGATAGCAAAAGAGAATGAATTTTACAAAAAAATCAGAATAGCTAGTGTTCCCCCCAAAAAAACCAAAAAACATGCTAACACCATAAACTGTATATTTAAGTGGACATAGCTAACCTGCTAGCCACCGCATTCCAAATAAGATAGCTCCAATTCACTTTCTATTGAGAAATTGTCGCCCCTGTCTCTGGCTTGTCATTTTGGTCTTAAAATGATCGTATTATATTAATCCTGATATTTTTATTTTGCTATTATGTCCGTAAATCAAGATATGAATATGATGAATGATATATTGATAACAGACAAATCAGGCGCCTTCTTTCCCCGAGGTCGCTCCCACTAGGATTAGCAACAGGCTTGATTGACAGCATTGCTAAGCGCCTGCTCCCTACTAAATCAGCCTTTTACCTTCAACAGCCTCGCTCCGGATTGGCTCTTTGGTTGCTATGATACTCGCAGTCGGAATTTGTAATATACAACTTGGCTCCAAATTCACTGCTATAACTGCTCTAGCCTCGATGAGCTTCATTTGACTGGAGCTGAGCGCTATGGGTGACGTAACACTCGCTTAGTCCACTTCTTTATACAGTCTATGACAAACACACAGAAAACAAAGCACATCAATCAATTGGTTCCATTAATTATAGGCCCTCTTCCGCGGAGCGCAGATATTGTTCTCAAATGGGATGTTCTGAGAGTGAAAAAACACAAACACAATAGTAGCAGAAGGAGAGAAGGAGGCTACAGTTTATTAGTTTGAATGGATGAGACTGCAGAGTGCTGAATGGAGGGAAAATGGTGTTATTATTCAAAAAAGACAAGATTTAGAAATGGTTTAAGCGCTGGTGTTTTTGACTTAATGCACACTGTGTAACTTTCTGATGGAGGATCTGCCCCCTGCTTGTTTCCATGGAGATGTTATTACTTTGCCTAGAATGTTCCGCAGATTGCTGAATGGGGAAAAATGTCACTATTATTCAAAAAGAAAAAAGATTTAGCAGTGGTCTAAGCGCAGTGGATTTAATGGTGCACTGTGTAACTTTTCTGATGGGGAATCTGCCCCCTGCTTGTCTCCATGGAGATGTTACAGCTTTGCCTAGAATGTTCCACAGAGTGATTAATGCAATGGGGAAAAATTGTGCTATTATTCAAAAAAGAAAAAGATTTAGCAATGGTTTAAGCGAGGATCTACCACGTGCTTGTCTCCATGGAGATGTTAAAGCTTTGCCTAGAATGTTCCACACTATGGCATTAAACATATTCATCTCTGTTGCACAAGCAGTTGATCTCCAGTTTTCCATGGAGATGTTATTGCTTTACCTGGAATGTTCAACAAAATGGCATTAAACGTAACTATCGCCGTTGCACAAGAAGTTGGCGTCACCAGTTACAGGTCAGATCTGTGGAGAAGCGAGCCCATAACCATTAGGAACACATGTCTTTCTTTTTTTTCAATAAAGACACCTGTGATTTAATAAATGCAAGATAAACAGTTTTGATCCATTCAATTCAAAGTAAACAGTGTAAACAGCGACCTCGGGGAAAAAAGGAGCCTGATTTGGCTGTTAAATGTCCATATCTTGATTTACGGACACAATAGCGAAATAAAAACACCAGGATCATGTAGAGCGGGTTAATACGAACATTTTAAGACCAAAATGATGAGTCTGACAGCAGCAGTTACAGAGAGAGGGGACACAGTTTTCTAATGTAAAGTGAATTGGAGCCGGAGTTGATGGAGCCAGAAGTGCTCCCATAATCACTTCCTATTTGGAACGAGGCGGTTAGCAGGTTAGCTATGTCCATTTATATATAGAGTCTATGGTTTTATGTCATACTCTGGAAGATTATAGCCAAAGCAACAATATTTCAATGGAAACAAGCAGGAGGAGGCCAAATGAGAGTCAGGTTTTTTCCCCGAGGTCGCTCTTGCTAGCATTAGAAATAGGTTTGATTGACAGCGTAGCTAAGTGCCCGCCCCCTGCTAAACCAGTGGCAGAAGGGGCGTTACCTTCAACAGCCTTGCTCCGGATTGGCTCTTTGGTTGCTATGATACCCGCGGTCAGAATTTCAAATGTGGAACTTGGCTCCAAATTGGCCCCTATAACTGCTCTAGCCTCGATGAGCTTCATTTGACTGGATCCGAACGCTACGGGTGACGTCACACTCCCTTAGTCCACTTCTTTATACAGTCTAAGCATAAAACGTATCTATCTCCATGGAGTATATTCCAAAGTATGGCTTTAACTTTCAATTTCCATGGAATCATGCAGGTGACTTTCTACCTCCAGAAAGTTCCATACTGTACTTTTAATATGTGAATTTTGAAATGAATTTTGGACCATAAGCTAACTCGCAACAACAACAAACAACAACCGAAAATCATGTTTCAGCCAATTTCTTTGTTTCTAATCATGCTCAATCTCCCTAATCTCTCCTGATAAAACTTGATCGTGAGTAAACAAACATGGCGGACAGCAGCTGTATTACTAGTACTGAGCTAATATAAAACTGTGTCTCCATCTGCTTTGGGTTATACGCTCAAACTCATGTGACAATACCAGCTGTTTGTTCAAAAGCTTCACAATTATCTAAGATTAATGAGATTTTGATCATTCTGAAAAAGGCTGTATTGACAGAAATGAGACCAGTTCTCTTTTGTCTTGCCCCAGTACAGATGCATTGTGTAAGCGGCTCTTGAGGTCAAAATTAGACCACTGTGTGCTGTCTGCGTCATGCTAGTTGTTGTTGGAGTGCATAAGGTAAGTGAGCAATAACTGGACCACTGCAAACTGTCTAAATGAACCAGTTTGTAGACTTGGTTTGGTCCAGTTCTGATTTAATCTTGTTCTAGTCCTGATTTATATCCAGGTTTAGTCCCAGTTAAATTCCAATTTTGATGTGGTGTAAAGTGAGATTATGGATGGTTGATATTTCAGTTGCAAGATCGATATTAGTGATATCGAGACGCTTACCTGATATCGGTATCCGCCCGATATTGAACATCTTTTTCAATATTGTAGCAACCAAAGAGCTAATCCGAAGCGAGGCTGTTGAAGGTAATGTTCCTTCCCGCCCGCACCGCTGTTTAGCAAGAAGCAGGCGCTGTCGATCAAACTTGTTGCTAACGCTAGTGGGAGTGACCTCAGGAAAAGAAGGCGCCTGATTTGTCTTTTATTGATGCTCGTATCTTAATTTACGGACACAATAGCAATACGAACATTTTAAAACCCAAATGATGAGGCTCACAGCAGCAGTTACAGAAAGAGGGGTGACAATTTTTCAATGTAAAGTGAATTGGAGCCGGAGTCGATGGAGCCGGAAGTGCGCCCATGATCACTTCCTGTTTGAAACACAGCGGCTAACAGGTTAGCTATGTCCATTTATATATACAGTCTATGGTTACGGCAAATACTGGTATTGGTATTGGCTCCAAGAATCCATATTGCCCCGTGTGTATATGAGATCTGATGGTTTTGTTGCTATGGAGACTGGACTAAACCATTATTTCATTATTGTTTGATTAGGATTTGATTATTATCTGATTATGATTGTGAGGTTGGGTTTTACCTGTTGAGTGTGAGGAGCCGCATGCTGCTGCTGTTGTACCGAAGTCTGGTGTCCACCCAGGTCTGAGCGAAGATGATATCGATCTGGTATTCCTGAGGAGAGAGGGAGACGAAAAAGAGGAAGACAGAGAGAGAGAGAGAGGAGGGTGGGAGGTGAGGGTGAGAGAGAGAGGGGACAGAGAGAAGGGGAGAGAAAGAGAGAGGAGAGGGGAGAAGAAGAGAGGGAGAGAGCGATAGGGTGAGAAGAGAGAGAGACAGAGTAGGAGAGGGATAGACAGATAGGAACAAAGGGAGAATGGGAAAAAGGAAGATAGAGGGGATGAAAGGAGGGAAAGGGGAAAAGAAAAGAAAGAGGGACAGAGAGTGGGGGATAAGAAAGGGAGAGAGACAGGCGAAAAGGAAGGAGGGGAAGAGTGAGGAGAGAGGAAAGAGACAAATAGAAAGGAGAAAAAGAGAGAGAGGAGAAGAGAGATGGAGGAAGAGGGGGCAAGTGACAAGGAGAGAGGGAGAGAGAGGAAGCAAAGAGAGAGAGTGACATAGGTGAGAAAAGAATGGAAAGGGAAAGAAGAAAGAGGGAGAGAGGAGAAAAGGAGAGAGGGGAAGAGAGGGCGAGAAGGGTCGATAAAAAAGGGAGAGAGACCATAAGAGAAGGAGGAAATAAGGAGGAAGAGACAGACAGACAGAGAGAATTAAGAAAAAGAGAGGGGGGGCAAGGAGATGGGGACAAAATGAGAGAGAAAAGAGAAGAGAGAGAGAGAGAGAGAGGAGGGGGAAGAAACGTAAAGAGAGAGAAAACGATGGAGAGAATGAGAAGAGAGGGAGAGAGGATGAAGAGGAAAGAAATAAGGAAGAAGAGAATATAGAGAGAGTAAGGACAAACAGGAAAGAGAGGGGAAGGAGAGAGAGACAGAAAGAGAGGGGAGAGAGTAGAGAAGGAAGTATAGAGAGAGTAAGGACAAAGGGAAAAGAGGGAGAAAGGGAGAGAGAAAGAGACGGGTCAATACTCGGAGGCACAATCCTTTTTCACTCCACAGAAAACGCAGTTCCAGCTGTGCAGAGTCTAGTCCAGTTCCCATCATCTCTGTCTCGTGTACTTAATGGCTCTTTTGTGTACTTGTACTTATATATTTATATTGTGTACATTCCTCGCTACATTGGGACATTTTAATAGGAAAAAATTGCATTAAGAATTTAGCTTTAGACACTGCAACTTCATTCATCTTAGATTCTTAACTTGTATAAACGAGTGTGACGATACAAAAATTTCAAACTCAATTTCGATACTACGGAATAGACTTGATACACAATACCAATGAGGATGCACCGATCCGATATCAATATTGGCGCCGATACTGAAACATTTGCTGGATTGGATATTGGCTTCCAAATATCGATTCAGCCGATATCCTGGTTGGACATGTAAATTGATGTAATAAAACTGGTCATAATTGGTCCAGAAAGTTTCATAGTGTTTAAACTGAAGTTGTTCTGTAGTTACTGGTATTGGAACTGAAAAAGTTCATTTCTGCCCAGTGAATGTGACTTTTTAGTATCGATACTTGCTCTAATTAACATCTAGTTTTAGTATCGATTAGTATCTGATTTACGATACTTATGACGACCCCAAAAACAGCCAAAAGTTAACAAAACAAACAACTACTTTATCATGAAGTTTGAAAATATATACAAAAAGCAGCTCCGAGTCCGCACACCCGTTTGGGAACTCCCCTTACATAATGCCCAAACTCCAGTACTGACTTCAAAAGACCCGCCCTCCTCCAGAACGCTGGCTGTGTTTGAAATGTAAATGCAATGACACGCTTTAGCACAAACTGTTTACTTCAGCACTATTCCCGCATGCACCCCGTCTCACCCCAGCTTTTAGTATGAAAAACTGACTCTTTAAGTTCTTATATAGGTGATGTGTATTACCAGTATATATGCTGCCCGTGTAAAAGTTTCACAGTTTGGTGAAAGGGGGTGGGGGGGAGGAGCTTGTGATTGACAGCTGGTGGTGCAATAGCGATTATGAGGTAACAAAACAGGATAAGTGTGCAAAGGTGTGCGTTAATGGATAAGACGATATGTTGTAGAAAATAGAAATACACAGTTTAAATGAACGTGGGGGGTGGAGCTAAGCGTTGTGATTGACAGCTAGCGGTGCAGTAGTGACTATGAGGTAACAAAACAGGACAAATGTGCAAAGATGTGCTTGAAAGGATAAATGTTTGTACTAGCCCCATGCTTGAATAAACAAAACATAAACGATGAACAGTGGTGGAAGAAGTACTCAATTTTGTTACCTAAGTAAAAGTACAGATACCGGAGCTAAAAAAAAAATTAGATAAGTTATTAGATAAATTATAAGTAGGGTATAAGACCAAACCAAATTCAATCAAAAATCTATTCTGTTCAGTAAAGATACCAGAGCAAAAAAAAATGAAAAAATCAATTTGAGTAAAAGTATTAAAGTACCTGTTTAAAAATGTACTTAAAGAGTAAAAAGTACAAGTATTTTGCCCAGATTCTGAGGTCTTATAAGGCTTCAAATGTACTGATTTCTGTTGAATCTTGTTCAGCAGAAACTGAATCAATAGTTTTTCCTAGCTGTTTTTATTTGTATATTTTTGTTTGCTCAAATTGAACGTGTAAAAAATAAACCCCCAGATTTTTCAGCAGGTCTCAAACAGTAATTATCAAAAATGCAGGGGAGATTGTTCTATATACAAAAGTTGGAACAGTATTTTTTGGGGGTCAATATTTATCGTGTGTACATTTTCTTTGCAGTACTGAGAAATTTTTGGTTATTTTTTGGCTATATGATAAGAAGTTTGAATGAATAACTTCCATGACTCATTACAGATGCAAACTAAGTACTGAAGTGTTTCATTCTGCTGTTTATTTACTGCAGCTCATGATTTTTTAACAATATTGTCGATTTAGAATAGTTTTGTGGTTTAAATCTGCTCTTGGGTTTTTGTGTCAGTGGCATAAATTTGTTTCAATATTATTGCTTATAGTCTATGTTTACTTCAGTGATATATCGAACTTCGAACTTTGTTATCGTGACACTGCTGATAATAATATAATTCAAGCATTTTTTGTCAAATATTTTTAATAAGAAAAATAATCATCATGGGTGAGTAAATCCCATACTGCCCATAGATGACCCTGACATCATATAGTGCTTTAAAAGTCTATAATGTTCTGTGCAGGTCTCTTAAATGGCAGTGTCTGACCAGTCTGCAGCCCTGTGCTTTATAATGTCACCTGTCCATCACTCCGAGCCCACACGCTCCACATAAAAACCACTTTACCGCTTTAAAGAGAATGGAAAAGTTTATCGTTTTACTTCCTGCTTGGACACGGGCGGCAGATGTGACATACGCAGAGGTGATTCCATAACTGTAACCTAGCAACCGTAATGTTAACAAGGGCCAAAACTTTGTCTAAATTGCACAATAGTTGTAATTGGACTAATAAAAGTTTTGGATGGAGTTTGCAGTGTTGATGACATAGGTAGAGGTGATAGGGTTTATAACTCAGCAATACTTACTCTGTTTTTGTACTTTTATTCTCAACTTTCAACCACAAACTGCCACTTAGCTGATGTAAAACTGGAAGGTAACAAAGTTAAAAAAGGTAACAATGTAAAAGTAGTAAAGTACTTAAGTAGAATTTTTAGGTATCTGTACTGAAGCAAATTTTACAGTGGATACTTTTTACTTTTACTTCACTATATTTGAGAGCAGGTATCTGTACTTTCTACTGCACTACATTTTTTAACTGGACTGAAAAGTAAAGTAAGTACTTTTCATGATTTGAGGGGTTATTTTTTGCATGTTTGTGGTAACATCCTGACTGAAGTTTTTGAGCTCAAGCTTCGGCTTTGAGCAAAGAAAAATAAAAACACAAAATTCATAAGAAAAATTCAGAATAAAAACAAAAATTCATAAGAAAAATTCAGAAAAAAACAAATTCGTATTAATCAATATAACTACATTTAACATTTGTGTGAAATACTTTTACTTTTACTTGAGTAACTTTTTAGCTCTGAAAATATGTATCAATCAATATAATTATATATTTAATCAATATAACTACATTTAACACTTGTGTGAAATACTTTTACTTTTACTTGAGTAACTTTTTACCTCTGAAAATATGTATCAATCATCATAATTATATATTTAATCAATATAACTACATTTAACACTTGTGTGAAATACTTTTACTTTTACTTGAGTAACTTTTTGCCTCTATATCTGTACTTCACTTAAGTGACAAAACTGAGTACCTCATCCACAGCTGTATTACCACAGGTACTACTGCACCAAACCAAGTCAAAATGAGGAAAAAACATGAAAACATTTTAAACGCCTCCAAAAGCAGAGGGGGCCGTGAATGCATTAGGGAAAATGGCTGCTCCAAACCTGACCCGGCACAGTCTCTATAATAGGCTATTCAGTCTAAGCCGTGTACTACCATTCTGAGTGCAATATTAATGGCAGACTTATCATTGTAACACTAGTCGGTGGTCATTTTGTGGAGAGGAGTAAGCAGCAGACTAGCAAGTGCAAAAATTATGGATTCAAAATAAGATCTCAGGAGGATTTTCAGTTAGTGTGATGTTAAAACAGGCTAACGTCGTGACAACAGTTTTGATAAGTCGTATTTTACGATAAGCTGATCTCATTATAGTACCAAGCCCCTCCTGAATACATTACCAAATAAATGGGGTCCTTCCATAGACTGTATAAAGAAGTGGACTAAGTGAGTGTGACGTCACCCATAGCGTTCGGCCCCAGTCAAATGAAGCTCATTGAGGCTGGCGGGTGCAGGGCGAATTTGGAGCTAAGTTGCATATTAGGAATTCCGACCATGAGTATCATAGCAACCAAAGAGCCAATCCGAAGTGAGGGTGTTGAAGGTAATGCCCCTTCCCGACCGCACCGCTGGTTTAGCAGGGAGTGCATAGCAACGCTGTCAATCAAACCTGTTGCTAATGCTAGCGGGAGTGACCTCAGGAAAGAATGCACCTGATTATTAATGTTCGTATGTTGAGTTACAGACATAATAGCAAAATAAAATACCAGGATCATGTAGAGCGGGTTAATATGAACATTTTAAGACCAAAATGACAAGCCTGACTACAGCAGTTACAGACAGAGGGGTGACAGTTTTCCAATCACTAGCGGATTAGCTATGTCCATTTATATATACAGTCTATGGGTCCTTTTTAGTAACATGGCTGACATCTCTACCTGGATTTTGTATTACTTATTTGGAAATTGTTTAGCTTTGAAGGTTAATTACAAGATACATGCATATTAAAGGTACACTATGCAACTTTCTGGAGGTATGATTCCACAGAAATCTAAACAGAAAGTTAAAACCATGCTTCTGAACATTGAGTTGGAAAAGTGTGGAATATTATAGCCAATATTATAACAGACCCTCCTCTCGGCCAGGTTAGAGTCAGGTGCAAGAGTAAGGAGGCATGTTTTTATATGTTTTCCGGTGCAATAAAAACATCCACAATGAAAAAGACAAAAAGGTTTTTATTTTAGTCTATTTTTACACATTGGGGCTTTAATTGGAGATGTTCAAAATACTAAATACTAAAGTCAATCAACTAGAACTTTGCACCAGTTTTTTTTTTAGTGGATAGGGCCAGTAATTACAGAGATATTAACCATAAACCAGATGAAAACATCTGCATTTTGACAGTTACAGTCAGCTCAGTCTAAAGCTAAAGCTAAAGACCTTTAGGTACGGCTGGGCAATATGGCAAAAAAATAAA